>CM022492.1:20649267-20777965 GCA_011952105.1 Coreoperca whiteheadi
GGGGGGGGGGGGGGGGGGGTGGGTTGGGGTGGGGGGCACGTAACTCCTGTTTTATCTAGCAAGGATGCATGCTTTTATTTGCACTTCCTTTCTTTGTTGCAATGACATCTCTGGTTGAATTTGCTTTCAGGTTAGGATCCTAAAAAAGACAATCGTCCAAACATTACTGCTAGTTTACAACATTATTTAGTCAATCACATCCAATGAAAATGGGTTTGTAAAGGCCAGGCATGTAGAGTAATAGGCGTTTAACAGCTTCCAGTGGGGAAGTAAAAGCTGCACTTCTGCATGTTGATTCAGAACAGCCCTGTCAAAGCCAGGGGGCCGTGGGGATTTGAGCCAGGCAGCACAGCCCGGGTGTCAGCAGCCTAGCTTTGTGAATGGACGGCAGTGTGTGTGTTTTTATTACAGGAGAGTGTGTGTGCGTGCCAGTACGTCCCTGTGATGCTCACATGCGTGCCTGTGCATTTCTATATCCGTGTCGGTGTGTTTACCCCAGCAGGACGGCTTTGCTCTGTGCAGCTGGAATTTTTTTGTCTTTTCTTTCAAAAGCAACACGGACCAAAGAGGAGAACAGACGCTGTGAAAGAGACGGGGCGAGGCCGAAAAAAACAACAGTAGTTGAACTAGAAGCAATCCTTAATAAAAAAAGATACTGGGAGGGTGTCGACCGTGTATATATGGCAGCGATGAAGTCAAGTCGGGACACCTTGCCTGTCGACAGACATCTTGGGCCTTAGTCTAGTTTTGGACCTCATTTCTATTGCTAATAATAAGATTGTACTACAAACCCCAGTGTTGGGCTTCAGGTAGGGCAGGTTTGGTTATTAGCAGAAATATTGAAACATATTTATGAATATTGATACAATTATGAATATTATTAAATGTATTAATATAGATTAATAATTAAGTAGTACCACCCTGGAATCAGGGACCAATAACCAAAAGTGAAAAACAGTGTCAAAGCTGGCTGTCCACCTAAAAATTTGATAATGAAAGTACTACCGTACATAAATAATGGACAGTGATGGGTGAATCCGAGCATTGCCAATCGCAACCAGCTATTATAACCACAAATACACACAATAACCGCAGGCAAGTGCTCTTCAAAATATACAATAGCATTTATTTCACCTTAGCACTGATTAACAATCAATAACTTTAGCCAACAAGCATTATAGTCTAATCTAAACAAAATAAGCATACAACAATCAGCAAGCCAATAGGATGTGTATGCAGGGGGGTACAAGAAGATGTGACCACGCAGGGGTCGTCGTGCACGAGATCAAAATGGTGGCGGCCCGCGTAATTTAACAAAGGGACGAAGCAAAACTGTGATGCTATGCTGCCACGTTATCCGGGCTGTTTGAGATGCGCGTAAGCGTATAGCAGTGCAGTACAGTACGTGTAAAGAAGTGCGGGTTAGTGGAGAAAAAAAGAGAAGGAAAGCACAAGAAATCAAATGCCGTGGTGAGGCGTAATAGGCGTCACTCTATCACACAGTAACCCGGCGGCAGACATCCATACAGCGGCCGTGTTACTGGACTTTGGTAAGATAAAATGCAGCTATTAGCTCCACAGTGGCTAAGGCTAACACAGTTAGGCTGTGGGGGGACCGATTTTAAAAAAATAACTTCTAAGCACAAAGACAAACACAGCAAAGATGGCACGGCAGCGGTCACTTCCCAAATAAGCCAAATCCAAATCACAGCAATAAAGCTTGATGAAATAACACAGTACCTCGCTGGGCTTTATAGACTCGGTGTCGCCGCAGCCTTGCGCCAGGACTTCTTGCGCATCTCGTCCAATAAGAGTCCGGTGTTTGGATTCAGCTGAGCTCTCGCGTTGACTTCAAGGGAGATTTCATCTCAGTTTCACAGTTAGGTGTGAGATAACGGTTGGCACCACTACTGTCTTAAGGCTCGCTCCTTGCAAGAAGGCCGCAGTCTTTTGTGTCCCCACATGGTGAGGCTAGGCTAAGCTGGGCGAGGCCTTTGGCTAACACCAGGTTAGCCAAACGTATTTAGAAGTGGAAAAAAGGGCGGCTTATTACCCAAAACTGTCTGTCTGAACCATCGATCGCAGTTTATTGACAGGCTTCCTAGTATAATTTTGATTTACCGCAGCAGCTATGGAGACTTTTGCCTTCAGATGTGGTCGGACGACACATCGGACCAACCAGCTGGTTTCAACCCCGGCCCTAAACCTTTCTGATCATCTGACCGCTCCTGTTTCTTGCCCCCTCCAACTTTGTTGCAGCAATGTCACCCTGTTCCCAGATCTTAGCAATTACTTTAGTGAGTACAATGCTGTTTTAACCGTTACAAAGGATGGCCAAAACTATGAAAATACAACCCAAGTTGTAACAAAGTGGAATTATCCTTTTTATAGCACTTTTTGCTGTCCTTCCTTGGCCAACATTCCCACTTAGATCTCAATGTTTTCCACTTTCATATGCCTGCCAGTCCAACACACACACACACACACAGCACGTGAGCGGAGGAGGTGGCTGCAGAGGGTGGACCTACAGTAACCTGCTGACACAGACCAGTAGGTGTGTAGAGCCAGCGCATGGCCGTATCGATCCTCGCTGATCCAGGAGAGGAGATGGAGAGGGTTGATAGATGACTTGATAAAGATGAAGAACGGATAAATCAGCATGAAGGCAGATAGGGGAAGGGGAGGGGGTAAGAGAGGGTCAAATGTGCAGTGATGCATTACGATCGAGATGCTGATTGAGAAGCCGAGAGAGGGCGAAAGGGAGGGTTTGCGAGAAGAGCAGGAAGAACTGTGGATGTGGCATGCGCGCTGATAATTTCAAGCAAGGTGTCCCGGCCTTTCCGTGCGTTACCTCCTTCCGATAAGGCAGATTTGGCCCAGAAACGCACTCTCGAAAAAAACACGCACGCGGCCATGCATTGCTACGTAGGCGAACAAACAAACGAAACACTGCACATACACACTCCTCCCCTCACATCCATGATCCCCTGGCACGCCAGTGGGAGCTCATTATATCATTTCAGTAACAGTGTGGGGGCGGATCGATCGCTACATTAAACATTAAGAGGGGACAGCTATATTGGGGGCCGAGGGATTGAGAGTGAGGAGTCAATATTGTGCGAGATTAATTACACCCACCCCTCGCCTGTGACGAGCTGTCCCTCTCGCTGCACATGTCCCGGGACAGGGATGTATTGTATCTGGTCCACTAAACAGCAACGGGACAGTGAGATTTACGACTGGTCAATGGCCATTTCTAAAAAGCCAACGCGGCACAATTGAAAGCGAAGTGGACAATAGGGAAAACGCGAGATGTCGGAACATTTACCGATTTTGAAATTGTGATCCCTCGATGCCACCAAGGACACGGAAATATGAAGTCTATTAACACATTTTGTGCGTTGTTGTTTTTTGTTTTTTACAATGTCAGGGATGAGCAAAATATACTGTAAACTCTCATTTATACTCGGAAATTTTCTGTTTTCATTCCCTCACGCCTGTTTTTTTTACGATCTCCTCAATCACATCCTCGCTCGCATCCATCTCGTCTGGATGTCACAAGGCTAGACTATTTACAGCACTCTTAACAATTATGTTTTGTCCACAGCTGATATCCCATACCAAAGCTGGCCGATACGGAGTTAGTTCATTGAGGTTGAGATTCAAAGCTAAAAGTTCAGGGATCATTCTGAGAAAAAGCTGAGTGTACTTGGTCACACAAGAACATTCCCATCATTTCAGACCAACACTGCAATCTATTTCCAGTTGACAAAAGAGAAGTGAAATGTTGATGTTTGCAAAAATGTACTGCGCTACTGCCTTTCCCCGTGATGGCGTCATTCAGAGCCACATCCTGTTGCCAACGCAACAGTGTGCATAAAAAAAAACGTTTTAACGGCCCAAAAAATAAAAACAAATGTCAATTTACGAGAAGGGCCACAGTGCCGTCCCGGCCAATCGCCCGTCTCTCCGATACCATTGTACTTTCCATCAATCTCGTTAGGCTTGTTTGGCAGGTATCTGACAACCATTCTTTAAATATTCAAGGAGCCTGAACCATTATCAGATGAGAGAGGACGACCTGTAAATCAGATAGAGCAGACACTAATGGATCCAACACTTATTGGGCTCCCTGAGCAGACAGATACTGAAGCCACTCTCGGGCCTGTCGGCTCTCAGAGATGAGGCTGAGTCTGTCGATGCTGGCCGGGCAGCTTTTCTCTTCTCTGTCTTCCTGATCGCGCAGTGACCTGAGAAGTGCGCACACACACGCACACACACACACACACACACACACACACATGTCCAGCACATGTTTCCATGCACCGGCGGAATGACTGGACACGCTCTGCAGGCGAAACAGTCCGGATCACATTGTATCGCCTCACTTCCCTTCCCTCGCTCTCTCTCTCTCTTTGTTATACCTTATGAAACATACTGTAGTTGTGCCACAGAAATGTATAATGCTGTACGTACAAATATTAAATTCACGCTTTCCCAAGCCCTTGGGTTGCGTCAACGAATGAGTCCGCGTGGAAGAAGTCCTCAGAGTGTTTCTACAATGCGATATTGCTACTTTTACTTTAAACACTTGTTACAAGTAAAAGGCCTGCATTCAAAACTTTACTGAAGTAAAAGTGCAAAAGTATTACCGTAAAAGTACCATGAAATACTCCATTATGCAGAATGGCCCATTTCAGAATATATATACATTATATATTATTACAGCTGGTGAAGGTGGGGGCTTATTGTAACTACTCAATCCAAAAAAATACATTGTAATTTATTAGTCGATTTATATTTTGTACTCATAATCTGACTCTGAAAATTAACTTGTCGAGATAAACGTAGCGGAGTGAAAAGTGCAAAATGTTCCTCCAAAATGTAGTGGAGAAGAAATATGAAGTAACAAAGTAAAATGGAAATACTCAAGTAAGTACCTCCAAAATTGTACTCAAGTACAGCACTTGACCAAATGAACTTAGTTACAGCCGAAAACTGCGAATGACTGATTTGCGCTCTCAAATTACCACCAAGCTACTGTAAAGAACTGAAGGTCTAGGATTGGTGTACCCTAATATTATTATTATTATTATTATTATAAACTTGAAAAATAATGGAATATTAACGATACAAGGTGGGTAAAATGAGATTATTGTCAAAGAAACCAAGCAAAGAGGAAATAAAAATAACAAACAATTCCAAAGGCTTTCCCTCTCTGCTAAGGCAACTTTTACTTGTGTTTTTGTACCGAGGTGCTTACAAATCCTGATTTCAGTTCTATCGTATTAATATCGTTATCGCATTTGTTACTTTTGTAATTATCCACTTGTCGCTTTGTTTTTAATTTATACAGCGGCGATGCAGCGTCTCAGCAGTATGGCCAGCTTTGGCTGAAGGACGTCATGCGCACAAATGCGCCTGTGTTGAAAACCACGCTTTGTATTTCTGCTGCGGTTACAGCCCTCAGTCTCCGGTCTCTAGAACCAACATCTTGAGAATTCATTTCTTATCCCAAGTGAAGAAGTCCGTAACGTGAACGAGGTGCACCAACTTGTCCTGCCAGAAGGTAGCTGAGTAAAGAGTAAATAGTTGATGCTAAATGTATACAATTTCTTATGTTGATTTCATTACAACGTATGCCACTGATTTGTTGGGGTAAAATAACCAGCCTAAAAAGGCATAAAATTAAGGCATTAAAACCTGTTTGCCAGGCCAAAAACCTTTTTCTCACCTTCACTTTGTAGTTAGACTTGGCCATGCTCTCAGCGGCCACAAACAAATAAAGCTAGAAACTTAGAAGTGGCATCCAAGCTTGGTCTGAGAAAGCTAAACACACCACATTCCTGTTAAAGCATAGGTTCTACCTAACTTATAACGCAAGCGTTGACAGTGAAATACTTTAAAACGACACCGTTGCTGCTCCCTATTACGTCTCCCTCTCACCACAACGGAGCCATGTGTTCTGTGTTCTGTTCCATGTGTGCTAAGCGAGTAATGTCATTTGCAACCCACGAGAATCAATGGTTTGCCTTTTTTTTTAACCTTTTTAAACCCATGGCGGCATAATTGTGTTTATCGATCCGTCACCACGTACGGTGGGAGAACCAGGCGTAGGCTATCACGCGGTTCCAGCTTGCAGCTCGTAGTGTGTCTGTAGCCTACGCACACACACACACCACATATCTCCAGATATCCCCGACGTGGTTCCTCTGAGAGCGAGACTCGAATCTTATTTGTACGATTGGACCCATTAAGCGCATATTTATGTTACGCTCGCACGTTCTTCGGTTTGGCGAGATCCAGTCACCCGGTTTGGCACCGGGGCTGATGTCCAGTGAGTTATTGTGAGCGAAGCTGTCATGTGCTGCAGACTTCCAGAGACTTAAGACTTGGCCAAGTCGCACGTAAACATCCAATGTAAGACTCTCCAGATCCACTGCTGTCTTCAGATTGGATTTCCCTCCACTAGGGCCTTTAATGGTAGGAAATACTCTGTCTAAAATAAGATGGGGGAGTTCATAGCGAGGTCTTCTCGTCAACTGCTTGAAACTGCTCATTGGCAAGGGATGTTAAAATGTCGCGATTGCTCTACGAGAAACGTTAATCCCCTGATTTTGTCTCATTCAATGCCAATCTAGGGGGGGGGGTTAAACCAAATTTATCACCACCATCTTTATTTATGTGCAAACCTAATCTTTTTGCACCAGCTGTTAGAGTATATCTCTCCGTCAGCGCCGATTACGTTTGAAGGAATCCCATTAGAATCCAATAGGGTTTCCTGACATGTTCACACTACCTTCGCATGGCTCAGCTGACGGGGTCCATTGTGCAGAAAAGAGTGTGTGGGGTGGGTGCTTAAGTTGCCATCACGGCTCCTGTCAGTTGTTTGTGGTGGGTATCTGTTGAATGGGAACCCCACCCCCACCCCCTATGTAATGATCCCTCTACTTCCTAAAGCACTCAACCCTGACCATCACCTTTCACCCTGCACCTCCCCCCCTCTAAGAGCCAACATTTACATACGTAAAAGTCCATCTCCACCCTGCCTTTAGCTGGGGGGTCATCTCTATATACGGACGGTAAAGAATACCACAAAATGAGGAAGGAGGAGGTACGACAGGTTTTTGAGTGAGGAAGAACCCTTTTGACCTCATCGCTTTAGGAGGTGCTTGGAATCTGCCACGGTCCGCCCCGTGCCGAAGGAGAAAGCGCATACACTAAATATACTTTATTGTACACACTTTTGCACCATCTCACTAAAATTGTCTGCTTTAAAAAGGCAACAGCTATTGTGTACCGCATCTGTCTTTTCACTTCTGAACCCCTCTCAGGTTCTTCACACTGCGCTTAAGTTGGTAGGAAAGAAACTAGGGAATTAGAGGATCTCTGGGAAAGGCCGATGTGACGTTTTAACAAAGCGGTTAGAGGAGGTCATATTGCCCCAAATAAAAGCAGGAAGAGAAGGGAACCTGAAGAACATAACTCTCCCTGGATCCGTTTACAAGACTGCCACCACCTTATAAACTTTAGTAGCAAATTTGACATCATTTGGACAGGGAGGTTTACTGTAATATGCCAGAGTTTGTAACACTTGGCGGAGACCAGAGTTTGTGTTAATTTAAGGACTATTCTTGGAACTCGACGTTGGCGTTAGCCCCAAATTATGTTTGTAGCCACTCTAGCGGCGCGGCTTTAGAGACGGCAATTCGAGTTTTTGTCCAGAGTGAAATATCTCAACCACCATCTAATGGATCGCCATGAACTTTGGCACAGACATTCACGGCCCCCAGAGGACGAATCCCGATGACTTTTCATGTAGCACCGATTACCGTTCAACGTTTTCAAATCATCTAGCGAACGATCTCAACATTTACCGGACGGATTGGTTCCCACTTTTGTATAGACATTCACGGTTCTGGCGATCCCCGACTTTTCGTCCAGCCCCACCACGAGGATGACATTTGCGTTTTATTTCAGCGAAATATCTTGACAACTATTGGATGGATTGACATGAAATTTGGTTCGATCTGTTAAACCCTTTATGACATTCCCGTCAGCCTCTGCTTTTGTGCTTTAGAGGTAATTTTAAAACGTTGGCATACTAACAGGGTAAACATTACACCTGCTCAACGCCGCGCCTAAGTACAGCCTCACGGAGCTGCCAGCACGGCCGTAGACTCTTGGTCTCGTTCAAATTTGTTCATTACTCAAAATCACAAGATAATTCCGAAACCAAAGATCAAAGGATTTTGCGTTTCTCCATTTTCTCTTTGGCTCTCGGTTTGATTCTTTGGTTGATCCGTAGCTTTATAAACCGGTGCATCCTTGTTTTGAGAACGTGTTTGTCGGAACATCGATCACCTCGATCTAATTGGAGAAGCGTGCGACGCAACCCGCGGCAATTACAATCACAGGCAAATACACAAACGCAAAAAGCTGCCGGATGCGCATTTCCCAGAATAATTAATATTCCAGAAAGGTCACACACAAATAGCTCAAACACACACAGACCCCTCCATCTACAGCTGACGCCGTTCCCAGGCAGGACTGTTTGGAAATGGAACATCCTCATAAACCCAGAGCCACATCAAGGGCAATATGCCTGCCAATCGCATTAGCGGCCCCACTTGGCTGCACTGCAAGTGGGCTTGTGTACGCTCTCTGGGGATTGTTTGCAGTTCATGACCACGGTAGAGAAAGGGGGGGGACATCAATAGACAAACACGCTGGTATTATTAGAGCGACAGTCTCGTGCCACCCTCCTCGCACTGGCAGACGAGCTGTCGGAGACCAGGGGAGGCCGGAATCCCTTCGCCTCTGTCTGGGAAATCTGGGTAAATGCTCTCTAATCCTGTTGATCCTCTGCTAAAGCCAACACTTCCTCACCTGCCTGCCAGCCACGGGAGAGTGAGTACAGACCAAAAATAGGATCGCTAAGATGACGAGCAGCGCCGTTTGTTTGACTGTTAGACTCTGTGTGTCGTTTGAAACACGTTCTCAGTCAAAGGGCAAATGAGCATCCGAATAGCGACAGTGAGGAATTGCAACTTTTTCAAAGCAATTCAATTTTAAATCTTTATTTAGATTACCAATTGAAAAACCGTACTTGCAATACATGTTAAAAGAAGGAAAATTAAAGTAGGGCTGCCGCTAACAATTGTTTTCCTTTCCTTGTGACGTCACATAAAGCTGAAAAGATAACGAACCCTCCCGTTTGAAAAGCAGGAACCACTTTTACCCTTTTGCCGCTCGACTAATCAAATCTGCACTGAACGAAACCCTTTTCAAACCTTTGATTTTTATCCCCAGGACTGCTTTTAAACTACTTTTCAGCCAACTTGTTCCATTTTGAGACTTTTGAGGGCAGATCCTCAAGGCTGCGTGTGGTTTATGTCACGTTTTCCTCTATCGCTCGCCTTAGCGGAGCAGCCACCTCCGGCCTTATTCAGTCAGTCAGCCAGACAGACAGGCATTTTTTCCTTTTCCTTTTTTGTGAACGGACGACAGCGTGTAATTACCTGGGCCGAGCTTTCAGCGTGGCCTGCTCCGTCAGCTCCACACCCACAGATACACACTTTTATGCATACACGCTCACATTCACAAGCGCACACAGACTAGCCGAGATTACTTACACACTGACACACACACACACACACACACACACACACATAAATACAGGCCTCCCCAGCTGGAAGCGCACAGCTGCTGCTGTTTACCCTGTCGGGACCAGAAAAACATCCTGTACAGTTCTCTGGGTGAAAACCTCCCCTCACATAATAAACACAAGCCCTCTGCACAGTTTGAAGCTCCACTTTGGGTGGTTTCTGTGGCCATCAAGGCAAAGGTCCCCTCCAGCAGTCCTGCTTGACGGGCAGTTTGGTGTGCAGGAGTTTGCGCAGATGCCTTTGGTGAAACACGAAATGGCAAAAATGTTGCTAAATAGGGCAATACGTGGCATTATCGGGTTATCACACTCTTGTCTTTTTTTTTGCCTCTTTACCCAGAGGCGAAAAGCAAAGCTTACGAGTGACGGCCGACATCTGGACACCAATAGGAAAGAATGCAGAGTATCAGTGTATACGCCAGTCCTAACGGAGGCGCGACGTTGGCTTTCGTCAGTCCACCGACATTTCTCTGGCCCGTAGAGTTGTTTAGCTTTAAGCTCGACTTTGAGAGGAAGTTTTGGCTGCTGTTGTGTCTGGAAGAGTGAAGAAAAGCGGGCGAGGACCCTCTGGGCTTCCAAGCGACTGCTGGAACGCAGTCGCGCGCGAGCATGGGCGTTTTTGCCGTCCCGTGTTTTGCAGCCGACGGTCACTTAAGCATTCAGAAGTATTGGCATTTGCCTTTGAGCTTAGCGACGGTAGCATCGGGGCTGGGCTAAATAAGAAGAAAAGGACAAGCAAAGCCCGCCGTTTGCGTGCAAACCCTCACCTCTGTTTTCCGTTTTACTCTCTCCTAGCGGTGGCATTTCACAGCCCTCCGGTCACTATCAAGAAGGAACCGCAGAGCCCGGGCTCCGACCCCAGCCAGTCCTGTAGCCACAAGCAGAGCTTCAGCTACCCCAGCGGAGAGCAGTGCCTTTATGCCAGGTACCTCCAGGTTCTCCTAAGAGAAGTACGTCATTGGTCTGAAAGCGCCTCGCGGTCCCTAAAGCTTCACGTGTCTCAAAGGGCCAAAACATACCTTCTTATTTACCTCTAGCGATATCCAGTATAAGTCGTTCCCCTGAAAACCGTCCACGGCAAGGTCATTTTACAACACTTTAATAAAACCAATGCCTAGAGACCACTAAAGGTAAGCGAGAAATCCAGTTTTTTGGGTGGACCGACCCAGCATCAGACTAGCGTGTTATTGTCAACATTACAATGTGATTTCCTGGTATTTATTTTTTATTTCCATACAATCTTCGGTTCCTAGATAAGAGCAAAGAAAAGGTCATTTCCTCCTCTTAATTCTCGTCTGTGCCAGGCTTCCAGCTTTTATTTGAGCTCTTAGTTGGAACATTTTTCCAATTTTATTAGTAGGGCACTGATACACATCTCTCTCTGCATATTCACCGACATCCTTTTGTTACCAAGGGCCGAATAAATGAAACCAAAACTACTTTGTTTGACCAGTCTCACTAACAGCAGTTATCCTCGACCCAGCACCGGCCAGCCGTGTCACGCGTTAGTTCCGTTTGCCGTATTGACTGAAAACTAACGGTAAAACTAGCACCCCTCCCCAGTACGACCCCAGGCCCTCACGAGCGTCTTCACGTTTTACAGCGCCTATGAGCAGAAAAGGGCCGCAGGAGGGGCCAAGAGCTCCTGCCCAGGGACCCCCATGTCTCCCATGCAACAGCAGCATTACTCCCCGAAACCCGCCACGGTCGGACGGCCCGACGCCGGCTACATGAACCCCGCCGCCACCTCCCAGCCGCTGGCCAGCAACAGTTACCCCATCAACGCCAGGTGACACGCCGCACAAGTCTCGGCAGCAGCCGCAATTGACATTTTACCATTGCCTTTAAAGAAATCATGGTATTCTAGTATTTGACAAATGATGTACGGCGGCTCATTTCGCAATGTCACGTTCCAGGTATCAGGGCCCTTCGGGAGACCCCATGCACCCCCAGTTCCCACCACCAGGACAGGCCTTTCAGCGCATGCCATCTGCCCCAGCGGGACACGGCGGCAGCGGAGCTGGAGGAGGTTATCATCGGCAGCACTCTGACCCCTGCATGCCCTACCTGCAGCAGAGCTTTAAGCAAGAATACCTCGACCCGTCGTACGAGCGGGCGGGTCACATGGCGGGGCCCGGGCACAGGAGCGGACCGGGACACGGGCACGGACCTCACCCCCACCCCCACCCCCACCCCCACAGGTTCCCGCCAGCCCACACGATGGTTAAGCAGGAGCCCACGGACTACACCTACGAACCCGGTGAGTAATACAGCGAAACGTCACCGTATTCAGCCAGTTTTCGGCTTTTCAACGAGCACGTTGTTTTCTTTGTATACGAGAGAATCTTGACAGCGGTGGAGATCATTGATTGAAGGGTTATTTGGCATTGCGACGCGCCTCAGAAAAAGTCAGTTTGAAGACATACCCTCCCCGCTGTGCACAGCTAAAGCGCTCAAGAACAAAATGTCCAAAAGGCAAACAAACGTCTTCACTGTATCTAGACTCCCTCCCAGCCTGCCTCCAAAACTCCTCCTTTCAACTCTCTGACACTTTGCAAAGAAAAGGAACAACATTTTTTGCTGCAGCTACGCTTCTCCCTCCCTCCCTCCCTCCCTCCACCGCTCTCTGTGAGAGAGAGAGAGGCAGAGGAATTTCATTGAGAAAATGGAGGGCACTGGAAAGACTAGAGTCCCCGGCGGAGTGCTCCAGGGTTTCAGGTTGCACCAGCGGCTTCCTTTTTCTGCAGGCAGATGAACTCATAATGGAAAAATGAGCGCGGCCGCAGTAACCCGAACCTCTTGCTGGCTGGGCTTTGGGAGCGGGGGGGCAGCTCAGGCGCTTTTTAACAACAAGCTCCTCTCTCTGAATTTCAAACGAGGAGCGAGAAACGCAACACTCGACGTACATCGCGTCCTCATTCACCCGTATTACCTGCTATAGGACTTAAAGCAGAAAAGCTTTTGTTCAGATTCCCACAGGTCCAACACGCACCTCTTTTCTTTTCACTCTGCGTTTTTTTTACTCGCACCTTTGACAGGGGGGCCGGATAGCACCGACAGGGAATCGCACAACCTTGAGAAAGAACAAAAGGATGTTTTTCTGCGGATAACTGCCGGGAGGAGGAGAAAGTCGAATTTGGTGGGGTTTCCTCAGAAGCGTCTCCGACACGAGTTTATCACTCTTTGGTAGACAGTCACACAATACGCCACACTTTTCCCGAGATAATAGGGGTGGGACGACAAATGTCACTCTAGCCTCCCTTAACGATAACCACAGCTTCTCAACGAACAGCGCACGAAAACATCAGCACAGGCAGGTCGAGCGGGCGGCCGTTTGCTTCGAAAGAAAACTCACGGCCACGGGACGGCGCGTGCAAAAGATGCGTATTGAAGTTAATACAACGCCTGTAAAGACACCGCCGCCACCTGTGTGTTATTTTAACGTCTACGGGCTTGAGAACGAGACTCCTAGTTTCACATACAAATTGGCACTCCTTTGCTTAACCACTTCTATTGTGTCGCACGAAAGACAGAAAACGGTCGCGCCGCTCGGTACGCAATTAACCCCGGTGCTCTCACACCCAATCTACCACTCCCCGATGGGAGCCCGCCACTGCAGGCAGACACACTGTTTACAGTACGATCGAGCTCCGCTGCCCCAGCGGCATCTTATCACAGTCACATTCCCCCGGAGTGAGTCACGTCCAGAGCCAGAGAGAGAAAGAAAGAGCTGCACCTTTCAGTTTTTACGCTCTCGCTCGTCTCATTCTTCCAGTTTCCAGACGGTACAAAGGCATACAAGCTCACCGGAACAGTCGGCGACACGCCCGACAGCCAAAGAAAAACATCCAAACACAGAGAACAAAAGTCTCAACGTAACACAAATGTGCTCGACAAGCGTTTCAACTTGCAGAGAATTTTGCTTGAGGGTTTACAGGGGAGGAATATAAAATCTATTTTGGGCGAAGGCATCTATTGGAGTCAGTCGAACTTGCGATCAGATTTCCATACTGCCCATACAAATTGACATTTCTGGGCAGAGCGGGAGACAGTTTTTGATGAGAACGGTATCGACGGGCAATTGTCGAAATAAACCACATTTTGACCTCTAGATATTTGCGTTTCAGATGTGCCCGGATGTCCCTCTATGTACCACCACAACGAGGTCTACCCAAACCCCCAGCACAGCAACGAAGGTAACGTGAATCTTTTCATTTCCTGTTTGAAGTTTTAAAAGGCCTCTGGCAAATGAGGGTTGGCGTTCATTAGGAGGAGGAATCGTAGCGACACCGAGCCTCGGCCCTCACTGTTTGTCGCACCAATTGAGTTTGGCGCATACGTTTGAGCGACTCCTAAAGGATGTTACAGTAAGGTCAGGGTTGCAGCGAAAAGACCCTCGCGTTTTGCCGGGATCGAGGCCCCTTGACACAATTGTGCTTTTGTCTCGCAGGCTATCCGTTTGAAAACGACTCCCGTGTGGTTCCCGAGAAGTTTGAAGGTGAGGCCGCAATCCCTCTGTATTCGCACACACACACTTTTATTTGCAATCCACTCGGCGAGGCGTCGGTGGGCCGACAGCAGGCACGGGAGGGAAAACACCAGCCACACGGGTCTTTGTGTACTCTGAAGTACGGTTAGCGTCAAAGCTATTTATGTGATATCGGACGATACGGCGCTCCATAGTAAGTTAGCCGAGCTTCTCACGCATACGCACGAACAACATGTCCAGCAACATTTTCTCGTCCTCCTCATTCCAGGTGAGGTGAAGCAGGAGGCGGGTGGTGTTTTTCGGGAGGGCACGCCTTACCAGCGCCGTGGGTCTCTGCAGCTCTGGCAGTTCCTGGTGGCCCTGCTGGACGACCCGGGCAACGCCCACTTTATCGCGTGGACCGGCCGCGGCATGGAGTTCAAACTGATCGAACCGGAAGAGGTGGGTCTGAGATCCTTGTCTTTAAATGAAGATTTGGTGTGCAAACAGCAGGAGTAGAGGTCTTGCTGTGCCACTAAAGTGCCCCCCCCCACCCCCAACTATGTTTCTGAGCCTCCGTGTACCAAAGCTGTGGGAATATTATCACCTTCAATGTTTGAATTAAAGAGATACCATTTAAAACGCATCGGCCTCCATTTAGGCGGGTCCTAATACAGACGGGTCTATATTGTCGTTTCCATTATCTTGTTTGGTTTTTTTAACTGGCCATTAATTTTTAATAGGGTAAGAGTTTTCCAAGAGCAATTAGGGCTGAGAGTACACAGAGAGATCAAAAAGGGCTGCCGGGCCACAGCCTGCCCCCCCGCCCTTTACAGTTTCTTCCACAATGTCAGATGTGTGAGTGCTGCAGAACAATTGGATTTGCTTTTTTACTTTTGCGGGGTGGTCGGGACTGCGGTTGCATTGGAGAGGTAAGGAAGGGAGGCCACACGTGGGGGACTGGGCCCATTGACTTGCAACTGAGGACCTCTAGCGGTCACGGTGTGAAACTACCTCAAGCAATCGTGTTCGGGTCATACGTCAGTGGAGACGAGCGGTGTCGTTGAGCCCTTTCAGAAGGCCGCAAATAACCGTGTCGCCACGACCGATTCTGCCGTCTTGTCCCCTCCTCAGGTCGCCAGGCTGTGGGGCATGCAGAAGAACCGTCCAGCCATGAACTACGACAAGCTCAGCCGCTCTCTGCGCTACTACTACGAGAAGGGAATAATGCAGAAGGTACCTGCTGTGTGACGCGCGCGTTATACCACGTCTGGGTACGTGTATATACACGCCCCCCTGGCTGACTCGTCCCGCCTTTTGTCTGTGCAGGTGGCGGGAGAGCGCTACGTGTACAAGTTCGTGTGCGAGCCCGAGGCCCTCATCTCCCTCGCGTTCCCCGACAGCCAGCGGCCCAGCCTCAAGGCGGAGTTCGAGCGCTACGTCAACGAGGAGGACACGGTGCCCCTGTCCCACCTGGACGAGGGCGTGCCCTACACGACGGAACCGGCCCCACAAGCCTACATGTACTAGAAAGCGCCCGACTCGGCTGCTGCCGCCGCCGTCGTCCCCCGCACATGCCCCTTCCACTTGTATATACAGCTACAGTGTTTTCAACGAGGCGTTTCCGAGGCTTGTGTGCTTTGCTCAATAAATATGCTCTCAAACAACCCCCGTCCACGCTCAGCTGTCGCTCATTGCAACGGGGCTGGTCGGTCGGGTCGGTCACTCACTCTATTGACACACAAAAGTTACAATACTGTTCTTGTATGTAAAGGTCCGAAATTGGGTTTTGTCCCATTTCCAGCATGGATATTGCCACAACCATCTCTGAAGGGCCTGAAAACATATCACACTTTTTCCACAGACTACTTACCTTCTGCAGACACCCCAGCTTCCGTCTCATCCTTCATGCTGACAAAGTACAGCAACAAAAGAATCACTTTTACACCACATTTCTTGAAAACACACAGCCAGGTCTTGTACTTTCTTCACAAGAGCAAAGGGCACATCATTGTGGCGTCTTCTTCTCTCAGTCCTCACACCAAAAAAAAAAACCACTACATGAAATGGATCAAGGCTCACAGTGACAGGGAGGTATAGCCCACATACCGAGTCATCACCAACAACCTGCCAACAGAAACAAAGTACATGTCAGTGTTCCTATCCTGTGCCCAGTCAACCACTTATCACTCTGCTGCTGGACAGGGACTCAAAACCATCCTCCATTAATTCAGATAAGCTCTTTGTATTTAACAGGCCTGAGGCTACACAAGGCAGAATCACAATGTTGAGTGTATTAGGCCTGGCACAACAGACCCAGTTCCAAGTAATCTTCCTGGCAAAAGTTTGTTATGCTGACTCTTGAAGATTACAGCAAGAAATCACACACACATTCCAATGTTACACAATAAAAACAAGCATTTGTATTTTGTCTACAGCACCTACTTCCAGGTATCTCACATCCTCAGTTTTAAATGAAACAAGCGATGTGCCGCTGATGTAAGGGTTTGTATTTTACCTCAACAAATGAACTACAGATACTAGGAGAAAGAAGCCAGATGGGGCATTTTATTTCAACTGGACAGGTAAGTCCTTTTGCTTACCTCCGGTGGTTTAACAGAGCCCGGCGGTGTAAAGCTCCTCTATAATGCTCAGGGACACGAAATGATCAATACCAGATACTCACCTTCTAGAATAAATTGACATTTGGGGTCAATGTGTATTTATCATTACTCCTACTTCTTCTGCCTCCACTGTCATATACGTGAGGTATTGCAGAAACACCACAAACCTCATTAACTATCTAACCCATAATATGAAGAGGGAGAACATGAGACGCTTACCTTTTTGTGTTGATGTTTAAAATTACACTAATAAATATGGTTACAAAATGATTCATAAATAGCTGCATGAGTTCGGCTAGGAGGTGTGTGTGTGTCCCTAAGATCACCACACTTCAATTCAACAAGCGTAGATTCGGTTAGGCTGCTTGCAAAGTGCATTACACAGGCTAGGTGTCATAAGAATATACAGATTTAAAGAAAGAAAATTAAATACCACTGAAAATGTTTTCATAGATAACATGGTTAGATAATAACCGTGCCACTGTCTCTAAGCTGTACAACGTCGCTAAGAACACCTTTCCTTTCATTCTTGCTGATGCTCTTTTATCACACAACACACCTGACACTTTTCTCCACCCGTTCCAACCTGCTTGCACTCGCCTCTTCACCTCTTTTCCACAGTCTCCATTGCTCTGAACCGTTGACCCTAAGTACTTAAAGTCCTGCACCTTCTTCACCTCTGCTCCCTGTAACCTCACCGTTCCACCTGGGTCCCTCTCATTGACACACATGTATTCTGTCTTACTGCGGCTAAGCTTCATTCCTCTGTTTTCCAGAGCAGACCTCCATCTCTCTAGATTCTCCTCCACCTGCTCCCTGCTCTCACTACAAATAACAATGTCATCCGCAAACATCATAGTCCATGGAGATTCCTGTCTAAGCTCATCTGTCAGCCTGTCCATCACCGGAGCAAACAAGAAGGGGCTCGGAGCCGATCCTTGATGCAGACCCACCTCCACCTTGAACTCCTCTGTCGCACCTACAGCACACCTCACCACGGTCTTACAGCTCTCATACATGTCCTGCACCACTCTAACATACTTCTCTGCCACTCCAGACTTCCTCTCTCTCGGCACCCTGTCCTACGCTTTCTCTAAATCTACAAAGACACAATGCAACTCCTTATGACCTTCTCTGAAGTTTGTAAATTGTCTGCTACTTTTTGCCAGCCTTCTCTCCTGGCTTTTGCAGACTTTGAGGTGTTCCCTGGCGTTATAATTAAACTTTCAAATTCGGCATAACCTTCCGTTAAACGCTCTTGCTCGGCTCGGCTCGGCTCGGGAGAAAAACCGGGCGCGTTCTTTAGCCGTGCCGAACAGCCAACACTTGTGGAAGGTGAGGGGATCCTGAAGTATAAATACATGTGGCCTCAGTGAGAGATCGCAGTCCAACAGAAAACTGGTGTTAAACGAGTCGGCTAGCAATGTCGATTCCGTTTGTAGGAGCCCTTTGTCTCTCTTGTTTTGTTAAAATGTTTGGCATTTAGTTTATTTACTCATTCGTGTCTCTGTGCTACGATGCGCTCGCCATCCTGACTGAAAATCCTCAAATATAGCTACTATTGTCATGTAGAAAGTCTTAGCGCTACAGGGAAGGTTAGCTCTACACCTGGCTAAAACCGCAGCTACAGTAGCCCTGTTCATTATGGTCGGACTGGTCGAAGTAAGGAGGGCCTTCCTACAGCTACGTTTTAAGACTAGCTTGCCAGGCTAAACGAGATCGTCCCACCGTGGAGCTAACCTTCTTTGTTTTATGATCTTTTTTTTTTTTTTAAACGGGCGACAGTCGACAATTCAGACAAGAACTAGGGACCAGGAGCGCGTGCACGCTGCAGCCAATCCAAGTGGCTGTCGTGTTTTCCACGTTGGGTGTAAAAGACTGAGAACCAGGTTCAGGGCGGATTAATAGGCCTGAGTCGAAGGCGGCTGCAGCTCCACCTCGTAGGCCGGTGCCTCGAGGAATAATAGGACTTTGGGGGGGGGTTCATTTGGGCTAACGTGACCCCTGAGCCTTTCTTCATGACCCAGCCAGGTTCCAGTGAGACAAAATAAATCAATATGATAATCTGATATTAAATAGTTTACTAGCGCAGCTTTAGGGGACAGCTTTTATGTCCGACTTCTCTTTTCTTTAGTTTTGATGATATTCATTATGGGGCTCGTCACGGTTCGGGTCCACGCTGATAAACTCTGATGACATTAGATGACGAAACGATGCTGTCGTGTACCGTCAGGTTACCCGGATGTTTCTCCACCTCCGTGCACACCTTTGATGCCAAAGGTAAATATTCAAGACGTTTTCTTTCTCTCGTTTATTTCTGCCTGCCCACATAGCGCTTCTACTTCTCCGTCTGTAGTTTGAGCTTCCACCGATGTGTTGCGCTGCTGCTGCTGCCGCCCCCTGCCGGCCAACAGGCAGAAGACAGCGTGCGCAGTTCACACATTAAACGCCCGCTGCATTTCAGACGCTCACGTTCTACTTTTCAAACGAAGCGTTTTACGTACAAAACACAGCACTTCAAATGTAAGAGCCAAAAGTGTAACATTTGTTCTCCTTATGCTGCTTACACACTAATGCATCGGTGTGAACAAGCCAAAGGGCATCGCACTACATGCTGCAACACCTCGACAGTGCTGGGACGGAGACCCCCGTTTGTGGACGTCACCTCTGCTGCACGCGGCCACTAAAACAGGACAAGATCATCGGTACCCACCGTTGACATTTGAACAGGCTTTGAATGTTCTAGTGGCAATGATGCACTTGCATATTGTATTTATGCTATGACTGACGTAGCTAGTGATGGCCCTTTCTTATTTTCCTGTATCCACACATAACATTCAGACCTATTACGGTTGGAGTTTAAAGAGTGTTCCTAGAGGTTTGTTTTTGTTGGTGTAATTTTTTTTTTTTTTTTTACTACTTAAAAGGTCACAACAAAATCACACAGGCTTAAGAAAATTTAGCATTTAATGAGGACACATTGTTATAGTTCCACTGGCAAGCATGGGAAGGCAACACCCTCAGATACAGTTAGAGTACAAAAATCTATCAAACATATATGCTCTTCCATACTTATGGTCTGACACTAAAGTATTGACTACTGAAACAAAGGCCCATTGCGATGCGATCTTTGTTTTGTTTTTTTAAAAAGGAACAACAGTATGCTTTTGCAATTTACAGAATCAAAATAAATAATCCACCGTTTTGCCGACTATCCTCTACGACTGCTGTCTCGAAGGAGAGATGTGGAAGTTTTCTTTTTGTTCCTGCATTGGTGCTATGAAACGCAAATAGCTCAGTGTTTTCTAAAACAATGATGCTAAAATTCCCACCCACACCCAGACAGACCGGTTCATTTACGAACTGCTGGGGGGGAAAATGTACAATGTGTACAAATTTAAAAAGGAGCCAAGGCACAGCTTGAAGTGGAGCAGTGATGGCAAAAACCTTGACCGCCGGGGTGCGATCACGTGTCCGACTTCGAAGCATTTTCGGTTTGCTTCTGGGACGTCGTCGCGCACGTCAACGCCGCCGGAAGGCGCGAGAGATTCTCCAGGCGTTGGGTTCCTCGTAACGGTTGTACAGAGGCTCGAGGCGCTGCTGTTTCTTCTGCTTGCTGAGGCGCGTGGGGTCGGACACTTTGAAGAAGGCAGGCGAAAACTCCACCAGCCAGCGGGGGTCGATGGTGGTCACCTCCCGCATGTACTCCTTGGTGGTCAGCACCAACTCGTGGTACACAACCCTGAGGATAAGAGAAATTAACTATTATTATTTATTTCTTGTTTGACTCCTTCAAAAAAAAAAAATTAAATAAATAAAAAAGGTTGAACTGCTGTCGTACCACTCGGGCTGGCGGTTGAACAGAGCGCTGGAGGGGTGGATGTATACAACTTGCTGGTCTATGAGGGTGCGGTAGCCCTCTTGAGGATCCTTTTTGGCTGCGTTCCGGAAGAAGCCGCTGCAGATGGCTTTCTGGACCCGTACTGTGGCTTTGCCACAAGACACCACGTCCAGTTTATGCCTGAACAGAAGAGAGCGTGTTGGAGGTTCGTGAGAAACCTGAAAGATGTTAATTTCGACTCAGTCGCTAACACGTTTTGTGGTTCTGCCTCGTCATCTTGACAATTCTACCTGTCCATGATACCCAGCATCTGTTTGCGGATGTCCTGGGCTCTGCGCAGGGAGCGAGCCTGGATGAAGTTCTCGTAACACCAGGGATTGGAGAACTTGTTGTTCTTCCAGGAGTTGTAGACCGCCAGCAGGGTCAGGTGGTCACCCTCAGGTTGGTGAAACTTTGCCTTCTTCTGGTCAGCCAAGGCCTGCTTGTCCTTTAAAAAAAAAAAATAAATAAAAAAAAACACACGAGAGAAAAAGAAAAAAAACAAAACAGCAAACGATGAGAGCACAAACTGGCACCAGAGGATAATCTCAAGGAGAATTTTTTATTTATTTTTTTTTTTAAAGCAAAGAACGGGCAATTCATTATTAAAAACAGACACCAATTAATTATTAAACAAAACAGGAGAATTACTTAAATTCCTGTTCCACAAACAAAACAAACACCTTTTTTATAAATGTAAATATCCATTTATTAGTTTCCATGGGCTGTGACAAGCACAGCAGTGTTGTAGCCCTAATCACCTACAACAACAACAAAAAAAACAAAAAAACAACCAACACTCCCCGTTAAGTCGTATTGAATACCTTAGGCCTGTAGAAGACGTTCTGCACAGACAGCATCGACACGATGGTGAGCATCTCTTCGCTGCAGCCCAGATGGACGGACATGATCAACATCTTACACAGCATCGGCTCCAGAGGAAACTCGGCCATCTAGAAGACAGATTCATAAGAACTGGAGCGAAAAAAGATGACTGGGGGGAAGTGAAGGGTGTGGTCGAAAAAACAAAAAGTAACTGCACATTGACACTAATCTGGTTATTCGAAACTACAAAGTGCATAAATGTGATCTGATATAGATTTATTCTCCTTGTCTTTGCAGCTGAGCGAAAGCACCAACAATAAGCACTCCTCACCCTCCTGCCCAACCGTGTGAGCAAGCCCTCGTCGTCCAGAGCCCCCAGAGTGTAGAGCTGCTCCATGGCTGTGATCAGAGTCTCCATGGGAGGAGCGTCCATGAAGTCAAACGACAGGAGGTCATTGATGCCCATGGCCTGGTGGAGGAAACAACATAAATACAAGAAGAAAAACTTCACCAACGTAGCACGTTAATGGTTTAAATTAAAACCCAAGCTTAAAGGCTGAGAAAGTTTAGCTGCAACTTTTCTGTTTTACTAGACTCAAATGCTACTGCATTGCAAGCATGTATGCAAAAGATCGTGAACTCTCCTTGATTAACTAATTACGTCTTAACGCCAAATAAATCCGGCAGACAAAAGCCTGTATACGCACTGCCTGCGACTCCACTTAAATACACTCCATGTCTCGTGCGATCTCCAAATACACACCCTCTCCGTTTCTACCTGCCGCTCGCCCTGAACCGCAAAAGGTCCCATTCCGTGTACGAGGGTAAGAAGTAAGCCTGACGCGTTGGTTGCAGAGTGGCCGCGTACCTTCAGAGACAGCACAGTGCTGGCCAAGTTGGTTCTCTGGATCTCGGGCACGTTGGTCGTGAGCATCTCGTCTCTGTAGGCTCGCTCTGTGTAGAGCCTGTAACACTTCCCCGGGCCCGTTCTGCCGGCTCGACCCGCCCTCTGCTTGGCCTGGGCCTGTAATCGAAAACGGACCTTTGAAAGACGATTCGGTAATCTAGCCAACTGCCGCGGTGACGCGTGCTGAAAGACGGTACCTGGGAGATGGGAGTCACCACCAGCTGGTCAATGCCGGTCTTAGAGTTGTAGACTTTTTGCTTGACAAAGCCAGGATCCACGACGTAATAGATTCCATCAATTGTCAGAGACGTCTCTGCGATGTTTGTGGCGATGACCACCTAAGGGGAGAAACATAAGATTGTTCCACATTTGCGCCAAACAAATAAATATACACAATTAGATTTTTCTTTTTTTTGGGGGGGGGGGGGGTCTATTAACCTCAGCCGTGATACATTTACCACCATACACAAAGATTCTTGGCTGAATATTTCGCAGGACATTCCATACCCCCCCAAAAAATGACCATTTATATAATTAGGGCCGAAAGATAACCGAGACCGCAACGACCTCTGGCGTGCGTCACACGTAGACCGCAGATGGATACAAGCGCTGTAATGGGCCATTTTCGGTAGAGTATATTCCCGCACGTCTGAAAGATTACTGTTAAATCGTAGGCACCTTTCTGCTGCCCGGGGGTGCAGGGTCAAAGATCCTGGTCTGCATCTCGCTGGGCAGGGCGGAATAAACTGGCAGAATAATCAGCTCGGGAACGTCGGGCCCCAGCGACTTCATCCTCTCGTACAGGATCTCGCAGGCGGTGTCGATCTCTTCCTGTCCGGTCAAAAACACCAGGATGTCACCTGGACGGAAGACGCGGGAAAGACGGATTTAGACGTGGGCCGACGTTAGGGTCGACCGGTGAAAAGAACGGCTGCGTGTTTTCGAGATTTTAAGAGTCATACCCGGAGGTTCTGTCAGATGAATCTGCATGACCGTGATGAGACTGGCATCCAGGTAGTCCGTCTCAGGTTCTTTGGTGTAGAGAACCTCCACTGGATAAGTTCTTCCTGGGATTGTGAAGATGGGCGCTTCGTAGAAATACTGAGAGAACTTCACAGCGTCCAGCGTAGCGGACGTTACAATCAGCTTCATGTCTGTGCGTTTCTGTACAGTCTGAGACAGAAAAAAAACCCAAAAACTCAGCATCTCTTTTACTGACCTGTCACGATTTCCCCTGACTGTATGAATACGCAATAATGTGGCCTCTGGATATCTCGCTTACCTTCTTGAGCAAACCAAAGAGAACGTCAGTGTGGATTGTCCTCTCGTGAGCTTCATCCAACATGATGATGGCGTACTGGCCCAATTCAGAGTCGATCAGGCACTCTCTCAACAGCATCCCGTCCGTCATGTACTTGATCACCGTCTCTGGGCTGGTGCAGTCCTCGAAACGGATGGTGTAACCCACCTGGACCGAGAAATATTTACTTTAGCCCTCTGGAGATTCAAGTAAGCTGGGAAGGGGAACGCAGTAAAAGACGGATCACTCGCCTCTTGTCCTAGACAGCAGCCATACTCCTCAGACACTCTCTTGGCCACTGACATGGCGGCCACGCGACGGGGCTGCGTACAGCCAATCTTCCCTCTGGTGGTGTAACCTGCCTCCGCCAGGTACTGAGTGATCTGTGTGGTCTTACCAGACCCCGTCTCTCCAATCACAATCAGGATCTGGTTGTCATGAACAGCCTGGGACAGATCAACGCAGGGAGAAAAGGTTACAAACTGGCACTTGAACGGCAGCCATCCCCCCTTTTGCATTGTGTGCAAACGATGGGTAAAGTAAATGCCAACAGAAGGACGAGACAACACTTCATCGGCATTAAACAATATGGCAGACATGTGGTCTTTTACATTTAGGAGACGTTTCCGTTCAGTGCCTGTAAAAGCATAAATGTACTTTAGCATCAACATCTGCTCGTTAAAGGGTTATTTTCAATAGAACCAGACTGCCATGTGAGGCGACCAGCTGAAATCTCTGAAAAGTCTCTCTTTGGGTTTTCCTTTCAAAGCGCGACGGACCTGAATGAGCTGCTCCTTCAGCTTGTAGATGGGCAGGCTCTCCCTCTGCTCCAGGATGGAGAGCTGGGTCTTCTTTCCATAGGAGGCCTTGTTGCCTCCAAAAGCATGCTTCTTCCACTCCGGGATGTCGTTGGGCATCATCCCAATGCCTCTCATGTTGGCTGCAATCTGCCTACCGTCAGCTGGAAAAGAGGAGTAAAGATGTGCTTGACAATGAAGGGAAGAAAAAAAAAACCACAATTTTTTACACTTCAACTAAACTCTCATCACGCGATAGATCTGCGCGGTGACGCCCACCCTCGCAAACTCTCTAGACCACCTGGGGCCACGGAGGGCACACAAGCACACCGAAGCCTCCGTCGGGCCAGATATGGGGCTGCAGGAAGCCAGATAACCATCTCCAGTACTGGCAAGCCTGAGGGGCGATGTCTGCCAAATCATACTTCATCAACAACATCCGTGACTTAGTAATTACTTAATGTGCACGTCTAATGGATTTCTAACCGTCTGGCAGCGGGTCGACCCAGTGTTTGTTCAGCCCCATGGGGATGGAGTCCATCTCCGCCTCGCGTGCGGCCTGCTTCAGCTCTCGTCTCTCCTTAGCCAGAGCGCTCTGCATCATGGCCGCTTGAGACAGAGAGCCATCTGGATTCTATGGACGGGGGATGAAAAACACAGGAGCGCGTCACTGACACGTACATTTTCTTAAGCTATAGATCCTGTTTATGGTCACATTCACGGTGTGTTAAACCCCTCCTAAGTCAGTTGGATCAAAACAAATTGTCGATTATACAAAACCTCTCTAAATATTTCAGTATCCTCCCCAAATTATAAGTAGACGGCAACTACATTGTTCAACAAGTGTCAAAAGTCTAAACCAAACGGCACATTTCAGCTGAGTTCCCGTGTCGCCTCTGTATTTGGCACCGTACCTTCACAATCTTGACGGGGCTCATGTCCATGCTTTGTTTGGTGTGTCCCCTCAGGAACGGGGGTTCCTCTTCAACCAGCTCGATTTCCAAATCCTCGTCTGAATGGCAGTGAAGAAGATCAATGAGCGAGTCACATTTCAGAAAAACGTAATGAAGCCTCAAGACTAGGAGTCAACGCGTGTTTAGCGTGTATAATGGTCACTGTGCTTACCGGCATAGCGAGTTAGCATGCTAACATTTGCGCTAAACACAAAGTACAGCTAAGGCTGACGGGAATGTCGACGTTAGATTTTTCAGGTAGTCGGTCAAATCAAAATGTTGACCTGTCGGTGGCGTTACAACAACAGATAAGGGTTCGCCAAAGTTATTGCAACTCACCGTCTGGGTAACAAATGTCTGTGCCAAATTTTTAGGATACCACATCCAAGACTTTAGATATTTCTGTCCCCGGCGTGGCTAAAAATGATTAAATTACACAAGAGTGCTTTTGTTTGCGTATTCACTTACCTTCTTCATCATCAACTTTAGGGAGGATGCCTGTCTCATCATCAAAATCAGGGAACTCTTCTTTGGACAAGACGTTGGCAGCGATCATCTGAGGGCAGACGAAGAGCGTTCGTATTGGCATGTGATAATATGCACCTTCAATAGGGATTCGTGTGAGCAGAAATCCATACTGTATAGACCCACCTGTTTGATCTCCCACTTCTCTGGATCGGAAATTTTGGTGAGCCTCTTGCGCTCCAGGGTGTCGTCCTGCTCCAGTTCGGGGGCGTGGCCCAGGTTCAGGTTGCTCGGCCGGTCTGGGTTCCTCATGGAGATCTCCTCCCCACTGTCGGGGCCTACGTTCCTCCTCCTGTTGGGGTTGAGGTCTTCTCCTGTCTCCTGGTCCACATCCTGGCAAAGAAAGGAGGAAAACATTAGGCCATTTACATACTGACAATTCAGGGGATAACCCACAGAGAATATCGCTTGATGATAAAAACGTAGCACTTCCAAATATACTGTCCACACATCGCTCGTGAGAAAGTCACACGCACATCTCATTTAAATTAATTAAACACCAATGCTTCCTTCTAAATTCTTCACGTACACTCTCATAAATCTCCGATGAGTTGCTGTCTGTTCTTCTTACCTTCATACTGAGGCTGGTCTTAGAGCCGGTGAATGAGAGCACCTTGACCTTGACTCTTTGCCCTTTGCTGACGACATCAGCCACGTTGGCCACACGGCCCTCTCTACGCAGCTCGGAAATGTGGACCAAACCCTCCCATCGTTTCCTACACACAGAGAACCACAACAGACTGAAAAATACAGTTGCATCTAATTTACAGAATTGATGTTTTTGATTGGGACAAATTAAATAATGTCTCATTAATAACAAGTGGGCTGAGCTGCTGCCACCCTACGCTCAGGTCAATGTTGAGTTTACTGACCTTAATCCCTCCAGCTGAACAAAGCATCCAAACTGCATGATACTGGTGACTTTGCCGTTGTAGATGTCACCGACGGAAGGCTCCTCTGGTGGAGGGCGGTCCACATGTTTGTCCTTCCAGCGGTCAGACTCTCTGTCTTGGTCTTTTTTGGGGCTCGGTGAGCGCTCAGTCCGGCGGGAAGATTTGTCTCTTCTTTTGCCGCGATCTCGCTCTCTCTCTCGGTGTCGATCGCGGTCTCTGGAGCGGGACCTGGACCTGGAGCGAGAACGGTGGCGTCTCTTCCGGTCCTTCTCCCGATCTCTGTGTCTGTCTCTATCTCGGCTTCTGCTGCGACTTCGGCTGTGGCGTCTGCTCTTTTCCGACCTGCGAGAATAAGCGGGAAAAGCACATTAAAGTAAACAGCGCAAGCCACAGTGGACGTGCCATGAAAAAAAGTTGAATTCACACATTTACTGGATGTGGTATTTTTGTAGCAGACACCACTTTCGTGTAAGTAGAAACGTGACCCGCGTCGTTAGTCGTCTTACCTGCTCTTGCTGCTTTTGGAATCTGTCCCACTGACGCTGGGCATAAACATCTCCAGCTCCTTCATGGCATCAGCTGCTACTTTCACATCATCCTCATCTAGTATCTTCTGAGAAAAAAAATCGAACCACACAAGTCAAGTAGCAGCACAATACAATTCAACAATTTAACTACGGGAAGCAGCAACGTGAGGAGTTCATGAGTTTTGTAAACATGGCAACTCAGGCAAACGCTGCAGGCATGTCTTCTATTTCTACCGTTGCTGCATCACAAGTATGTAAAGGGTACGCATGGTCTCTATTTAGAGGTCATTCGGTGCCATTAGCGCTAAAAACAGAAGCCTGACAAAAACAATCAGTACATTTGCAAGTCACAGTGACGCCACCTACAAATAACGTGTTAACGCCACGTACCTTTGGTGCTGGATCGTTTGGTCTACACAGTGCAGGAAACAACTCCTTCAACTTCTCCTTTTCCGTCTTCGGCTTGACCGAAGCCTCAGAAGCTGAAAATGGACGGTCAGTCGTTAACTGCAGTGTTGGTTATTCCCAAAGTAGAAATGTACGCCACCGTACAAGAGGTCAAGTAGCAGTTACACGGCGCAAACATAGAGAACATACATGTAAATATTACACGATATTTGGGGGGTAAAATGTCTCTCAGGGTAAAGTGTGTTTTGGCTCTGAATAGAGTTTAACCTAAGCAGTACCCAGTCCTATGTTTAATGCCAAAATAAAAAGCTCCCCTATATAGCATATAAACTATTACCCACACACACATAACTATAATTTGGAACAGCAGCTGCCGTTTCATTAGCTTTACAGTTGATATCTGTAACTAAAGTAAACGAACGCTTTGACGGCTCAACGGTTACAGTAACTTACCTTTACTCGTAGACGCTTCGGGTGGAGGTCGCATCGTCTGAATGAGCCTGAGCAGATTCCCGATGAGAGAATCCTACAACGGACAAGGCAGAAGTGTTACGAAGGGACGTCACAGCGAGGGGTCGCACCGCGAGCGCAACTGTTGGTGTTCGGCGTTGAACTCACCGTGAACTCGGCTCCATTTTGCAGCAAAAGAGCTTTGAATCCGTCGAAGGTCGGCTGTTTATCAGCGAGGTCGATGACAAACTCAGCTGCGAAGCAACGAAACATCGAATTACCAGCGGGCAGGGCATTAACGGTGAAGCTAGCTAGCTAACCCTAACTCGCACCGGTTAGCGTTGAAAAAACAAAAACAAAAAACACGACGCATCGCCTCCAGCAATGTGTTACTACAGGCCCACGAGTATAGTTAATAAGTGGAGAGATTCTGGAAAGTACTTGATCTGTTGGGGGGAAACACATGCCAGTTTAACGTTACAGTGTTAACAGACGAAACGGTGGCTAGCTAACAACACCTATTAGCACAGGCTAGCCAGTTAGCTATGAACGGTTGTTCTCGGCCACACAATACACACCCAAATCTTTGTCACTTATTCCCAGGTGGTTGTCAAGCTCCGTGCAGACCTTGGACACCAAAGACAAGTATTCAAGCTGCGATAGTTCGTCGACTCCACCGTCTGCCATCCTCCACGAGTGTTGTTTTGTTCGGGGAAAGCAAACACCAGCAGCAGCGGACGTACACTTCCGCCTTTATGTCGTACGCTCTACGCTATTGGTTCACCCGCTCGAGGCTCCGCTCGTCGTCATGACGAAAACACGCGGGGGTCGCCAGTCTTGCTCCCACTTGCCGCACGATGGCGCTAAAGTTCCTAACAATGAATTTACAGTAGCGCCACTAGTGATGACTCCACACGTGCGGTTATTGCTGTGGAATATCAGTTAGTCGTTTTGGTTTTGGCAGCAGACTGTAAAAATCTGAATTTTACAAAAGCCATCCATCGAATCAAAAGCACCTCTGAGGTATTTCAGTTGAACACAAAGTGAAATAAAGATCCAGCCAACACACTTCCTCCTTATTAGTCTCCCGCTCCTTGTTTTATGAATCGTATATGGCTCGTGTAAATGTTTCATGCACATTTTACCAGAATTTGGCTAAAATACGATTGTGTGCAACGTCTTACGCAACTGTGTCCGAAAAAACATGCACAATTGGTTTGGAATGGTTTGTGTTCTTATGTTCTGTAGGCCTACACATCTGGCTGTGGCCCTTGGGATCCCCAGCAAGAGCTGCACTGTGTCTAGCGTAGCCTTGATGCCTAAATAATTTGTTACAGTGCAATGAAGAATTTATTCACAATGATGGGTTTAACATATTTTAGAAGTAGAAAAGGCTTGTTGCTCCTTTCATTTTGACCCAACGCGACCCAAGTAAACCTCACTATAGGGCCATAAGTATGTGGACAGGTGTACTTCTAATCTTAATGCTGCAGCATACAATGATATTCTAGACCGCAGCGTGCTTGAAACCTTGTGGCATCTTTTTGGGGGAATGCCCCCTCGCTCAAAATGAGTGCGGAGGCTGCTGTATTAATGTCCGTGGTTTTGGAATGAGATGTTAAACAGTCACGTGTGTCATTTGAAGGAAGTGTATGTATCAACGTCATACTAGGAGTCACAAGAAACAAAGCCTCGAGCCAAAACATAATTATTGAAAAAAATGACACAAGACGTATTATGAACTCTGGCTTCTACTGTACTGTGCGCAGTTTATAGTAGTGAATCACTCCATGCAATTCTGAGCACTTAGCTCAGGCTTCCACTACGACGTTATCTCTGTTTTTATCTCAGCCAGTACACAGAGTGTCACTACATACAGTCATGATTCACGGTCTTGGACTCACTAACAGGTTTTCGACTCATGGAGACTCGGAAGCGTTTTACTGAGGGCGAAGCGTGCGCCTGTAAATCAAGACTGCATATTGTGTCACTTTGTATGCGCCGTCAGGGTTATCACAATGTGTTGTATAAGGTGTGTGGTGTTTATATTGGGAGTACATGCTGGTATGCAGGACATCGGAGACATCCTTCCTCCCCTCGTCCTGGGATAACCGTCCATATACCTCGAAGACATCCTCAACTCGTTGACCTAGCCTTATGGACCCTCCCACACACACACAGTTCTGTCTGTTTACATATTTCCCACTGTCAGTGTCTTGTTGGCTCTCTCCTCTCAGACCCCCTACCTCTAAGCTCCTCATTAAATTTAATCCCTGTTACCCATCCATACACATACCACTTATTTAACAGACTACCGCCTAATTCCCGATCAAGAGACATTTCACAAGTTCTTGCACGACTCCCATGTTCACACAACCTTTGATATTTTATCATTTTAAGAAGGAGTTATTCAGATCATGTCCGCATGTGTCTTGCCACAGTATGTAACACTAGATGAGCACTGAACCTCTGTAATCTTTGGTAATATTTATTTGCTTCACTTGTTATTTTCCACATTCCGCACTCGCGCTTCTTTACAATCATACATTTTACAATTGATTTTAGGGCTTCCTATGTTGACTTAGGCGGGAATGGATTCTGCCGGGAGAAGCTTCCATCCCAGCAGGTGGCTTTCCTCAGAAGTCCCACGTGATTTTTTCCAAGTCAGTGCATTTTTTATTTTCCAAGTATTCGCCCCCCTTGTACTGTTAAAAATACAATCTGGAATTGATTTAGCCGCTCTTTGGTACTGTCATTGTAAAGAAAAATACATTGTTACTGTAATTCATGAAGTAACCCTAGTGTCAATAAACACCCCAAATGTATGCAATCCTTGTATGCAGCTGAGATTAATATAAACGCACTACATATACACAACATGGCCAAAACGTAGCACCCATATGTGATTGTTGAACATCTCATTGAGAGACCATGGGCTTTAATGTGCTGCTATGACAGCAATTTGGGGGGTGGGGGGTGATTCTAGTTCTATAAGTATGTGTGTAGCCCAGTCACTCTGTATCACAAATTAAATAAAACTATGTAAACACAGTTACTGTAGGGGATATAATCAATATTTAAATGTGGTAACATCAATGAGTGAAATCCGATGCTCAAATATAAATCAAACCCTACGCCGTAGGTACCTGTGACGGGACTCCTGTTATTCCCTTGCGTCGACTATAAATCCAGCTATAGAGGTGGTAGTACAGTACTTGTGTATTTTTGAACATTAGAGAGCTGCTTTCAGGCTTTATGCTAAGCTAAGCCAATCCCTGGCACTGGCTCCATACTCTTGAACGGTTCTTGAAGAATTCCCTTAACTTGAACTAAGGGGCCCGGCCCAAACCGTGAAAAACAGCCCCTCGCCGAAAGTGGACATGGGTGTCCACATACTTTTGGCCACATAGTGTACTTGGAAGTGGACAAAATGGCTATTTCAAATAACACTGGGTAATAAACACCAGCAGAAACATGATGCTGAAACAGGTGGCCCCATGCTACTACGTTAGATTCATACAGACTATTTATTTTCTCTCTTATTTACGCACATTGCTACGAATCCAGCCAATGTTTATAAAAAAATAATGCTCCCCAAATTACAACCTGTTCTTTCCTTGTGCCTCCCCTGGGTGGTGTAGGCTTCCGAGATCATGTATACATTTTCAATGGCGTCCTCACATGACCACAGCAGGTCTCTCACTCCGCTGTCCTCACTTGACCTTATTTGAGAGGAAGCAGGGCAATGTATGGGCAGCGGGAAGGGGAGGGGATGGACTCACACTTACGTAAGAGGCCTCTGATGCATACAGAAACACATGCCACATGCACATAGCTGTCCTTGATCCTTTCAAGAGTTTATACATGACTTCTATGGTTGAGTGGCGATGACACAACAGAGGGAGAGAGTGTGAGGATTAGACAGACTGAGAAATAGAGATGAGAAGGGGGGAAAAAAGAGAGCTACGTAAGATTCTTTGGAAGGAGAGTGTGTGTGCAAGAAAGTGAAAGAGACGGGGGTGGGGACGGATATTAGCAGGCCGCCCTGTCTCCCTTGGGTACCAGCTCTCGGATTTGCATTCTTGGGCTCCGCTGCCGTGGTAAACACGCATGCTCCTGTTTGTGCGAAGTGCTTTTGTGTTTACAAGGAATAGAGTACAAACAGAGACGAGAATCAAGAGTTTTGCTGCTGGCTGACCTGCATGGACCATGTGCAGTACACCATGTGCTTTGTGTAGTTATGAACATTAAGGAAAAGGCCAGGAAAAGAAGGTTAGAAGAGAAAGGGGGGTCTGCAAACGGTCCTTGAGATTCGACCATATTCTGCAAGCGCAGCTGGCTGCAATGTTCTCCTGCTACTCAGTGGAAAATTCCTACTATGACGGAGCATGAAGTGTGTGTATGCGAGAGCGAGTGAGAGGTTTGTGTGCGCATGACACACACGAGAGACAGAGAGAGAGAGAGAGAGAGAGAGGAAAGGAGGAGGGCGATCTGAGGGGGCTGGGCTATCGTCCAAAAAGCTGGCGAAGGATTGGTTGGCGGGAAAGCTGCCTTTCTGAGATCACAGCCCCCACAACAGCTTCCACCCACATGGTGGACTTCATGTGAAAGGATCCACCCTGCCTACACCAAATGCATACAAAACAAGCTTGTCTTCTTAAGGAAGTGCAACCTTCAAGTTATTCAGGTCACCTGCCACACACAACAGCAGCTATGCCTTATAGACTGTACGGTAGTGTAGCATGAATCACAGCTTTCCCTTATACGCATGCAGTTCCTTCCAGTAAAAGTGAAGCGAGTACAATGACAAATCCCATTGATTTGCAGGTCACCTACAACAAAAAGCTCTGATAAACCAACTGTACGCTATCTGCCCTGAGTCAAGCGGCACAACGACAAAGTTATGACTAGCTGGTGAGCACAGTGGAGCATTTCGCAGCTAAAGAGACAGATATGTCCCCCAGGAGTCGGCGGAGACCAAAAACGGAACCAAAAGGAGAGCGGCTATTGGGCTAACATTCGTAAACACGACTCCAAAGGAATGCTACCGCTGCAAAACATTCGCCACGACAACTTTATACGGGGATATTACATCAATGTTGCGTTCACAACTGCTTCCACTGCCCCCAAGTGGCCAAAAAGCTCTCAACGCTGCTTTAAAAGGGCGGCATGCTTAGTTTTATTTTGCTGTATAAATCATTTTACAAGAAAAGGTGTTGGTGTATCCTCCCCAATAGCTTGGTCACAGGGTCATCAAATAGAATCTATTTCAGAATTGTGCTTTTTATGTATTTACTTCATTTACAGTTGTCGTGTAGGCTACAGTGTGTTTGCCATGCATTAGTGTTTTGCTTAATCATACTGTATCTTTATCTGTTTCTATTCATTTACGTATGTTCTTATACTCCCCTGCACAAGGTTTAAAAATGCCGCCTTTCTTAAATGTTGACATTTTGAAGAGAAATGCTTTTCACAGGATGGCCACAATATGCTCTTTATTATTTGACCGCCAGATGGTGATACACTGTCAGACTGGACGTGCCACCCTAAAGCGACCCTTCATAACCTGGCCCTTCCCGGCAGACATTTACTCCACGTTTTCCTTTACGTTTTCTCCTGTCACAGGTCAGACTGGATCCTCGTTTGTACGAGAAACCAACAACTGAAAACTCATTTTCTTTTTGCCTCACAAGGTTTTTGGAAAGACCCCATTACTCCATATGTTGGCTGTATGAGTTTAAGATGTCACAAGGGAGCTGATGACAGGCTTTCCACAATTTGCTGAGCTGCTAACCCTAATCGAAATTGCCCCAACTTGCAGAAAAAGCATGGATCATAAACCCTTGATATGAGGATTTGCAACGTAGGTGTAGCAAAGTTGATTTTTTTATGTTTTGTTGTTTTCAGCACTTCAGTAAAACAGAACAGACTTAAACTCACTGAGGGGCACTAACACATCATAAGCAAAGAGCCACTGAATTAAGCAAATGTTTTTGGGGGGACTGAGCTTGCAGGCCGACAGCCTTCCCATCTGTGATGACGAATCATTCTGGGTTGAAGAATTAGCCGTTGTAGCCTTGTGACCAGTTGTCTCTCACTGGGAAACCTCTCGGCCCCTCTGAGAGACATCTGATTTGATCTGTCAATAAGCCAGGACAGGATGCGCCGTGACGTGTGCTGATGAACTGAGCAGTGCTGCCAGTCTTTCCGCCCTGACGCTGATTCGACTGGACAAACCTTGTTTACTCCTCATTTAGCCATTATTTCAGCCCACCGAGTTAGCATCCTTTTGCTGCACGCAGCTGTAAAGAACATTGTTTTTCAATTATGCAAATATTTTTCACCAAAGGGAGGTGCTTGCATTCCGCTGGCAAACATAGCCGTCCTCAATCTAAGTAGGATTAAGTGCTCCTCGTGGATTATGGTACACGGGGACATTTACATTTTCATTTATTATTACTGAAAGCTGCGTTAGGACTGCCGAGCATGTCTGAGTGAGGTTTGAAAGTGTCGATGCGGGGTTGATGTTCTTTTTGTCCTTTCCGTTGGCCAAATGATCGATTCAGAGTCACATTATGCAAGGACAATTAACATCGCTACGATGCATTTGTCCGGAATCCGGATTAGATATTGCGAATATGTCCTGCCGTAATCTTCAATTTCACCAATCTGGACTGCAGATATGATCAGCCATGATAGACGAAATGACATCTTTAATTTATTCCTACATACTGTGACTTGATGAGTCAACACAAACTCTACATACAACTGCATATAACAGAGACAATGAGGTGATAACAAGGAATAGGTTTTTGTGGGTTTAATTTATTAGTCCATTAATGAAAACCCTCCAGCACATGACGTGACTGGCTGGAGAACTGAGAGCCAATAACAGCCCAAAGAGCCAGTGAGATGTAAATTTAGTCACATATTTATTACATAAATATATAGTAAAATAGACCAGCAACAATTACCATAAAAATATCTTCCTTTAAAACCCTGACCATAAACAAAGATTTGAAAATCACACATATTGACATTTACAAACACGCTGATTGTCCGGACCTGTCATAAGCAGCCCACCACAAAAACCTGACATCACACCACCCACTGGACTCATGTTGGGGGGAGGGGGCGGAGGAGGAGAGGGCAAAAAGGGGGTGGTGGGTGCTCAGGAACAGCACGGGATTGGGTAATCACGAGGAGGACAGGTCCAGGTGAGGAGGGGGTTTGGTGTGATGAAGGCGTGGGTGGTGTGAGGGGAGATCACAGTAGATATTCGGAGGTTTCCTGCGCGCGCGTGTGTGTGTGTGTGTGTTCGTGTTTATTCGAAAGACAAGACAGTGTGTATTCATTTAGCCCAGAGCGTTGCCTAAAGCTTGACCTTACGTCCTTGCCTTGTTTGTTTCCCCCTGTGCTTCATGGAAATGAATCCTAAATATTGTCCCTTTGCTTTGCATGCCTGTGATGGCGTCGCGTCATCTGACAGTTAAACAAAGAGAGAAACTGAGATGAAAGGAACAAAGGCTAGTAATATTTCTAAGAATATTTTCAGATACTTCTTAATGTCTGGCTCAACCTGCACCAGATACCAGGAGGCTGGGGTTTGTAGCATCAGCAATTTACATAGTATCCTGTCACGGAAAAGTAAAGTGAAGAAACTCTGCTACTCTTTGTATTACCCTGAAAATATATGACTATCTGGCACCTCTAGATAGAGGCAGGAGAGAGCTGTACTCTCAGTACAGTGAAGGGCCATGTGTTGTCCCGCGTACTGTGCCTTCCGTCCACTGCTTTGACTCTAGCCTAGAATGTACCTGCAAACGGTTTTATTTTACTACCGGTTCCCATCTGGATTTGTATTTGCTTTGGCTTCTTATTCTCTCCCTTTAGCATGTGACAGCCTAGCCCTGATTTAGGACTGTGATACATATAAACCTGGTCATTTTAGTCACTCACCGGCCCACAAAATCTACTACAGGAAGAATGTTGAAAATACAAACTCTCTGGATGGAAAGCAACCTTCTCGTTGACTTATAAGGTAGTAACATACGGTGGCAACCTTGCTTCAGTCTCTCTGCGCTGTCGTTCCCAGCTGTCTCCAGAGATAATTGGACTTGCCTGAATTATATTTTGCATGGAGAGCTGTGACAACAGGTTGACATGCTTTCACCATAACGAAAACACCTCACATCCTGTCTTTGGCACCTTTCCGGCTAACCCTGATCCTGACCGGACAGGTCGTGACCCCTGAGTGTCTGCAGAACACATCATAGTTTTCCCAGCGGCCTCTGCAGTCACAGTGAAGCAAGGAACTCTTGAAGGAGTGATACAAAAGTAAGAAAAATAGTTGTATTAGCTGTTGTAGTGGAGTTTTTTTTTTATATATATATATGTCTATATATAGCTCATTTGCATGTTTATTTTTTGTAGGTTTTGTAAAACGTCTGCCGCTGGTTTGAAGTCATGAAGTTGTATTATGTGTTTCCATAGTCCCAAATATGCTGAGAAAGCTGTACAGGGTCCTTGAGAAAATCCAAGAAAAATTGAAATTCCAAAACAAACAACAAATCAAAACTGAACCCAGAGAGAACGCTACCTCTGCAGATTTTGAGGTTCACAGCAGCATGCTTCTATTAGCTGAATTTGTTGAAATATCCAAACTAGGTCTGCAAAAAGGTGATGCGTTCAAACGCTCTGTCCAGACCTCGAAACAGGCATCTTTATGTTAAATCAAGACAAAGTAAACTCCTGCACACTGTCAACGGTCCATTCATTCACATCCACATAAAGGTTTCTTGACCTTCATTGTTTACTTTTTCTTGACTTCTCATGTGTTCTCTGATGCACTTGTTTTTTCTATACAGGTGTGTGACAATTCATTTAAATTTTGAGCCTCTCATTTTCCAATAAGCCAGTGGATACAGATACATATACAGTTCATAGACATTTCTACAACATAACCCCATCGAGAAACAAAGTCTGACATGGACACATCGACCAGCACCAACTGCTGCATACAAGACCTAGAAATTGTTGCGTCCACAAGGTATCTGCTTTTTAACGAAACATCGATCCTGCTGTTGAAGATACCGCTTTGAAGCCTAGTGTGTTGTTGCTAAAGGTTTTTCAAGAACATACTATAAGCATGCTAAGCTTTCGGTACATGCAACACAGTCCTGTCTCTTGTACAATGTGAGCAAAAAGGTGGTACAGTACAGGAGATGTTCCCAGTGGACATGAAACCTTAAAGAGGTGGCTGTTGGCAATTTGCTGGTGCTGTATAAAGTGACCTGGACCTGCTACAGAGTGGAAAACGGTTCATAAATTGAACCCTTTCTTTAGGCTTCAAAGTTGGCTGAGCAGAGAGCCTTACATCTGGTTTTGCATACGACAAAGCAATGTGTGCTGTATGTGCCCAAGAGAGCTGACAGTGTATAATATGCTCTGAGGGTGTTTGGCAGAACAGAGGACAAGGGGGGCATGTTGGGCCAAGAGCACAGGCAAGAGGGACGACGGAAAGCACCCTTTGAGGCCGGTTTATCGAACCTGAGCAGTTTGAACCAATTCAAAACCTTATTTTCAACCTGACAAACATTGCATATTTTTCTCATAAGCACAGATCTCCCTAAACTACTATACAATTCACATCATTTTTCTAATCTCTGAGCTATATCTCTGATTGATAGACTATTAATAGATGAGCTAATTTGTGTACATTCTTAGCTGTCTAGGCATGTGATATCCCACCGGTTTACAAAAATATCCCCGTGACTATAAATCTCCTTGCAGAAAAATCAATAATCAACTCGCACGTTGACGCCACTATACCCCCTGTAAGTGCTCTTAGTTCTGTCGTGGGATTTGGCATACTAAGCAATGGTCTCAAAACAGGACAATGGCAGTGTCCACTTTAAGTTATTCATGATGTCCAGTGGCCAGATCGTAGCGCAGAGCAGTGAACAGAGCTCAGTGTGCCATTGGATAAGGGATGGGGTGAGGTGGTGTAGTATTACCTCATGATTAATATCACTCTTTATTTAAACAACGCCTCTTACTCAGCCATTAACACACAAATGCCAAACAGTATGTTAACAGGCACAATTTAAAAATGAAACAGTCTGAACACGTATCTTAATGTTTCAAAATTTTGATGAAAACAGTGTTGATGATGCGCCCAATAAGCAGATTTGGCACTTTGATTACATTGTTCAGCTCATGGGCTCAAATATCCTCTACTGATTTTTGTGTTGTGCTTATGTGGCCACAAGGGGGGTATTGGCTTAGATTTAGTCATTTAATATTGTGTGTTGCGATAACCTAAAAATGACTCTTGGGTGTACTCAACTGCTCCCACCCAGCACACTAATTCAGCACACAGCGTGCATTTTCTAAGCGCAAGCCTTCATGATAAATCCTCTAGTCCCCTATGAAACACGCTGAAAAACAATACCACAGAGGAGAAGGGATACAAATGCTATCAATAAGGCCCTCATATGGAAAGAGAGACAAAATTGCAAAGCCTCAATCTGCTCCGTTCTGCGAGCAACAGTCCGGCTTGTTGTTTGTGGGGATCGTTGCAGCTTTTCTTCTGAACTATTACCCACTCTTGGAAGTCAGTCTTCATCTCCTACAACCCCACCACCCTCACATATAAATGGCTCCCAAGACCCCCTGCTTTTCACTCTCTGTTAGCCTGCTGAACACAGTGTTAGTTGCATTCTTCAAAGGAAATAATACAAGTCAATGACAGGACTTCTTGTCATGTACCGCGGCCTAAAAAGGTGCTTTTGAGGGTTCGGGAGGGAAAGCGAAGCAGGTCGATCGAATATCAGCACCACAGGCATTCATAGCAAAGCGTTCGCACACTGAACACAGTTCTCTCACATGAACATGGACGCTGACATTCACATCCGCACACACACATCTATTTACATGCACAGCGTTGGTTTTAGCCATGCCACCCTTTCAGTAGATCGCAAAGTTAAACAGTAAGCACACTGAAATAGAACAGGCCTGTGGATGGAGGAACAAAGCCAGTTCCTTTGCCGCCCCCAAGGGTGGACGGTGCCCGGCTTGGATGGGAGCCATGTACCGCTGTATGTACACCATTAGCTGACTGGGTGAGGGGGAGCTGGATATTGTTGCTGGCACTTGGACCGTAAAGGGAGAAAGTGACTATTACTGACAGTAAGGGCTGAAATTGCTTTTGTACACTCTGGCATGTTTATTAGAAAAGTCAAAATGTCATTTATTTAGGATCACATCATCAAGCTGGACTTTTGAAACGAAAATAGGCTGGCCCCAAAAAAAAAAAAAAAAAGACAAAAACATTCTTGTGTGTTTTAACTGCGCTATGGAAGCCCATTTCCACCAGGAAAATAAAAATGAAAAGTTAGAGATGATGAAGGTAAAACCACTCACGATAACTCGAAATTATGAGATTGTAAATCAAATAATTTACTTTTTAAAATCTAAATGATGTCATACTAAGTCATGATTTTCAGATATGATTTATGGATGACACTCATCGTAAGTCAAAAAGGTGACTTTATAAGTCCAAAAATGTGACACAGCATGTAGGTAATCATTTTGAGCTACTATGTTAAACCTATGAGGTAATAAGTTGATTTTGAACTTGTTGAGTCAAATTGTGACATAAAAAGTCTACGTTTTGACATATGAGTATCTCATCAACATGATTAACCATGAGTACTTTTTTTTTTGGTAATTCCAAAGATTTAATTTATTTTCAACGCTGAGACACTGCCTCCCATGACTTCCCATAGCACACATTGTGGTTTCCGTGAGATCGACAACCGTCTACTCTTTCTCCCTTCTTGATTTCCAGTTTAATTCTCAATTTAATCGCGTTGAGTCTGAATGAAAGGGCCTTTAGCCTCGAGTCCAAGGATTTGTGTCAACTGTCCTGCCTTTGCAGATAGGTTTTTCTAAAATTACATATCCATCACTTAACAGCTCATCTCTGCTAACATTACCTTGGATGTCATGGGCACTCCAGATAGCTTCCGCCACGAGCTCGATAGCAGGCACGTTAGTGATAGTACTAGCATAGCCTTGTCGGCAGATGACAACTATCCCTGTTCGGTGGAGTTAATTGCACGAGCGAGCAACCGGTTGTGTGGCCTGGTCTGCAGTCCCCCCCACTTGACTGCGAACCAGTTTTTGACCCTTGCCAGCCATGTTGACAGTCCTGTTGGCCTGCGTGCCTCCTCTACCCCCGCCGACCGGGTTAAACAACACACGCTAGTAATAGGGGACACCATTACCCACAACGTTAGCTTAGCATCGGCAGCCACCTATACTTTTTTCAGGCCTTCGATCCTGTAAGTAAAGCCTTTCTGGCACTTTTTGATACTCACTCAGTTTGTGCATGCACCTACTCACTGCAGTGGTAACACCCTTGACTTGATTCCATCACGCGTGATAGAGGTTGCTGCTCTGACTGTCTCTCCTGATCACTTTCTTATTAAAACTGAAGCAACACCGACCTGTCTTTGTAATGTTGGCGCTGATGTATTTACCACTCACCACATTGGTCCGTCAACTTTAACTGTGATTGCCTGTGGTCCTGGCTCCTTTCGCTGCAGGGACAAGCCCTTTTGAAAATTGAACCAGTGACGTAAACACAGCCCTTGCTAGTTTCCTGGATTCAGTTGCACCGCTTTCTATCAAATCAAGAAGGTCAAAGAGGTCGTACTGAAGAAACACATGCTCTTAACCAGGCCTGCAGGAGATTGGAACGCAAATGGCATTAATCAGAACTGTAAGTTTTCTACTTCTCATGGCATAAGTGTTAAAAGTGTATTACATTACAAGAATGCTCTGTCCCCTGCTAAAGCAGAATATTTATCTTGCTTAATCAGCAACAATAAACACAGTCCTAGTTTATGAGGAGTTGAAGACAAACTTACTCAAAAGAAGCCATCTGTTAGCTGCTAACCCTTTACAGCTCATGATTTTTTTTATTTTTTTCGGGAGAAAAATAGATGCGATTAGTTCCTCATCTCCAGCTGCGTCTGCATCGGTAGAAAGATATTCATATGTTGAATCCGTGATCATCTCTGTTCTTACAAATTTTGAGACTCTCTTTTGAAACGTGGTCTAAGATGGTGTTGACTTAACCAGCTAAACTTTTTGAAGATCTCTGGCCATTTCCGGGACCTACAATGTTGGATACTGTTAACTTGTCACTTACGACTGGCATTGTCCCCACAGGCTTTGAGAGTGCAGTGGGTAAACCTGTACTTAAGAAACCACACCTTGATCCAGGGTCTCTGAATAATTATTGTCCAGTCTCTAACCTTTTTATTCTTTTCAAAAGTACTAGAATGAATTTAGCCTCAGCTACTTTAGACCCACATATTTAACATTACAGTCTGCTTTCAGGGCCTGTCACTCAACTTAAACTGCATTTACTAAAGTGGTAAATGATCTGGTGCTTACCACGGATGCGAATTCCACCTCAGTGCTCTCTGGCCTGGCTCTCCAGTGGTCAGTCTTACCTATCTGAAAGACCATGGTGTGTTTCCGAGAGTAATACTACATCAAAGTTTTCTGACATGAAATATAGAGTACCTCAGGGTTCGGTTCTTGGCCCTCTGCTTTTCTCTCTTTATACTTTACCTCTTGGTCAAATTATACGCTGTCATGGAATTAATTTCCACTGCTACGCTGATGATACTCAGCTATATGTGCCTGTAAAGGCAAATGATCATTCCCAGATTATTAAATTAGAGGCCTGCTTGTCTGCTGTGAAAAACGTAATTTCCTGCTCATAAATTCCAATAAAACTGACATACTGGTAAATGTCCTGGACAGACAGACATCAGTTTGATCTGATAACAGTAACTCTTTTATTTTATCGAGTAACAGTAACTCTCATTTCTCAAAAGTTTGACAGTCAAGAATCTTGGTGTTATGTTCGATCCTATTCTCTTTTTTGATCTGATTAAAGATATCACCAAAATCGCCTTTTTTCACCTACGCAACATAGGTAGTCATTTCTGTCCATGGCTGATGCGGAGACCCTAAATCCCGCATTTGTATCATCCAGACTTGATTATTGTTAAATTTTGTTATCATTTCTGCCATCTGCTAGAACTAAAAGTCTTCAAATGGTTCAGAATGCTGTAACTACAATTCTAACTAAAAGTATACAATTATACCATATTACACCAATTCGAGCTTCCCTTCATTGGCTCCCTATCCTTGTCAGATCGCACTTTAAGGTGCTTCTGATGACTTGTGTAGTCTGTCCTCTTTCCAGGTCCATGGTGGAGAGAAGATCATGTGGCTCAGGTACTATCAGTTTGGCGGCACCTGGAAGTTGTTCGACATTTACCTGAGTTTCATCTTATTTCCTTACTAGATTGTTTAGGTGCGAGTTGCCGAGTTTTGGCGATATCGGCCGTAGAGATGCATGAATGACTATATGGCACTCGGTTTGTGGTGCTCAAAGCGATTAATTTGAAAAACTCAACAGCAATTTCTCTTTCCAAAAATCATAACCCGGGTAACTCAAGATAATCCACAGATGACGTTGTGAGCAGTTTCATGTAGGAACTAGTGGTAGAAAGAATATAGTTCCTACATTAAAGTGCTCAGAACAAATCTGTGCTGCATATAGTGCAATATAGTCCCATTATATAAAAAAAATGCAGACATCTCTACTGCCGATATCTCCAAAAATAAAGTTAAAAATCTAGATGGACAAATAGCACTACAGGTAAGAGGAAAAATATGTATTTTTGATTTTGGGGTGAACTGCCCCTTTAAGGATAGAGGGTGTACAGATTGTAAAGCCCCTTGAGGCAAATTTGTGATATTGGGTTATATAAATAAAATTGACTTGACTTTTCTTTTCCTGGCGGAAATGGGCTTTCATACCGTGCAGCAGCAATCCCCAACACTCACAAACACTCCCAACCATACAAAACCAACAGACAGAAACTCTCCCAGCTCCACACATGAAGACATGTTTTCATTTAGGGTTAAGAAAGCAATGAGGGCATGAGTCTTTGTGGTTGAGGTACTCAAGATCCAAATTCTTGAAACCTGGATGTCAACACCTTTCCGATCTGACACTTGTCCAGGCCCAAACATAGAACAGAAAAGAATGTACATTGCTGATTGTAAATTGAGAAGACAAAAAAGATGAACTAACAATGGTTTTTCATCTAAGGTTCATCATCATTTATTAGAAAATGTTCTTTTACCTGAGAGAATCCTTCAATAGCTTCCTTTACCCATTCACAAAAAGTGGTCTGTGTTTGTGTCTGTGTGTGTGTGTGTGTGTGTGTCTGTCTGGAGTGGGTCTAGCTGATGCTCTCACGGGTGGGCACATTTTAATAGCAATCATGAGATTATTATTTCCACACAAATGTAAAAATAAGATCTGATGAGACAAGAAATACGCCAAAAGGTTCACTCACTGCACTTCATTAAAAAATAGTTGTAAACTTTATAATTAGTTTTTAACTGTCTTGGCCTAAAGGCGACTGTTTATTTTCAGGTTAAACTAATTTAAAAAACATTAAATGGTGGGAAAGGCAATTGGCTTGGGTGCAATTTAGATTTTTTATTTTGTCACAATTATTACCACCAAAAATTCTTCCACGTATCATTGGTTGGTTTGGGCCATTCAAAGTGCATTTTAGTTAAGTACTCAAGTACAACTGATGATCAGCAGGTTGTAGATGTTCATCTCAGTGGGGTGATGTAGTTTTTAAAAAAAAAAAAGATTTGAGATTGCAAATCTTTCCTCACAGCTCAAAAGCAGAGGTAATGGGTTAAGTAAAGTTGCTTATGCTACGTACATACCACTGATGGACATCAACCACCCAGAATATTCTTTAACTTGGTTGCAGCATACACAAATTAATGCTTCACACACATTGCAGAAGAACTGAATTTAGGAGCATGTCTAAATCCTGGAATTCGAGGCTCTGTGTCCTTCATGATCAACCCACCAAACAATGAAAGCATCGCTTGAAGTAGACATAAGTAGTACCCAAACTTCCAAACAACACACATATACATAAACACACGCCACTTTCTGAGCAGTTTACAAAAACAGCGCATCTTGTAGAATCCTTATTCTTCCCAACATCCCCAGTACCCCTCCTACTTGTTCTCCGAGGCTTGGGCTACCGTGAAAAGTTAACGACCCTGAGGACCAGCCAGTCAGCTGGGCTACAGGCCAGCTCACCCGGGAAGTCCTGACCCTCGACCACACAAAGTAGCAAGGGTCTTTAGGTCACGCAAAGAACCTCTGGAATTCAAGACAGGCCCGAATTTGATTTCATAAGCAAGATGTACTCATTGTTACATGAGCTTGTCTTTCGAAGGGAGCTAGAGGGAAATTGCATAGACATCTTGCTACTTACATGTCTTCATAAACTCTACATTTGGCATAGGGAGGGGGGTACCAAAGACAACCTTAAAACCAATAAACATCACAGACCGTCTCCACCCTTGTCCAATGTGTCAACATGTGAGAATAAACCAGGATCAAAACATCTATGGACAGATGGGCTTGGAAGCCCCGCAAAGCCAGCCTTGAAACCCTCACTTTGCTTGTTGTGATCTGGCTAACACAATTAGCTGGAGTTAGGGGTGTCATCAGAGACCAAAATTACTTTCAGCTTTAACCCGTCAGAGCTCAAATATATGGTACTCAGATCAAACTGTCATCATCATCTATGACTCCATTTACACTTCACTTCATGTGTCTTGGGCAGATCAGATAGCTATTGGATCTCAAAAAAGTCAAGTGTAAATGCATCCAAGATGGATTGAAATCTGATTGCTCAAACCAACTCGGAAGGAGGTTTGAAATGCATTTTAGCCAGATGTTAAAAAGTAGTAAATCCATACACATAAACTTTACTCCTCCCAAGTGTAACCACGCTATCAGTACGCATTCTATGGAAGTAGCCTCTAGAGCTCCGATAGCTTAAGTTGCGCTGAAATGAGCTGATTGTTCCGAAGCCAAGACGGATGGCGAGTTTGGTGATCTGGAGACACATATACGTGGCTTAGTGTAAACAAAAATGTCTTAAATCAAATCTGGATTTTATTGGGATACAAGACGCTTGAAATGAAAGTGTAAATGGGGCCTCTACCGGTCCCTGTCGTAAACTGGTCCAGGTTTATGCTCAGTCCTTCTCTTGACTACCTTTTATGAAAAACTGAGCTTGCAAGACTTTTAGGCTGGCTTCTGGGAGGCAATGGGGTGGCAGACAAATGGAGACTTTTCCAACTACGATGTGGGTGTGTTGCAGCCAGGTTAGCTGACATTTACACCACTTGCTTATTCACATCTCCCTCTCCCACCTCACTAAACAAAACAACCTTGCCGCCCTCTTAACCTTAAGCCACTGTGGCTGCTGGCAACACTCACATCCATAGTTTGGAAGAACTGAATCTGATTCCATAGATGAACATACACACAACTTATAGGCATGTGTAGCGTGTCATGTTGTGACAATATGAGGGGTACGAATCCCTCTCTTTTCAAACAAGAAGAGGCACAGGGTTTATGATTAATGTCACGGGGCACTTCTGACTGGATCGGCATGCGCGTGTGAGAGCGTGCACACATACAAATGTATGAAACATTACACATTACTTTGCTTTTTTCCCCCCTCTTAAATGAGGGATGGAGCGGTTAAATTTACTTTGTTGCAATAAATCTTGAGAGCTGTATGTTTTTGTATTTACATCCTTATTTATGGCCAAAATAAAATGTAAATGAAATAAAATCAAATCAAAACAGAAAACATACAAAACCACATCAAATAGTATTGCACCTTGCAGATGGGCAACATATAGTTTCAGGTTTGTTGGTTGTTTGTAACGTCTATTTGACACCCCTATCCTTTCTGCTGGTGTGTGGAAGTTAGGTTGTGGGTGCCGGGCTCAGGTCCAGCCACCCTCCTGTCAGCTACATTCAATACCATAAAACACTCAGCCATTACAAAAGTCATAATCCCTCAGTCTCTGGGCCATTCACATTTTGAGTTTACTGTCTAAAAACTGTGCCTAAGTTGGAGAAGTGCTCACATTAGCAGATGATCTCGAACATCTCACAACATTTTCTCATGTTTGTGTTGCATCTCCCGTCATCTTGAGAACCAAATTGATGAGAGAGAGAGCACAAAAGCTTGAGGGAAGAGTCCTTTTGTAACTTCTACTGATGCGTACACACAAGCACATATTATCTTAACAAATACATTTCTTAAACCTATATATATGCATCTCTGAACTTTCACATGTGCCTGCAAAATATGACTCCCCCCAAGTTCCTTTGAGTTTTGTGTTGTGTGAGGTATGACAAGATTGTTTCAGGTTTGTTTTTTTTGTATTTTCAGTTTCTGTTGCATTATTTTTCCTGTTTAGTTTTTTTTTTCTCCAAAGTTGTAATTTCATAAAAAAGAAACAAAATATAAAAAAGAAATTCCTGTTTTGTTGGTTGTAAATTCCTCCTGATAAAAGGGGACGGACAGCTGGACAGACACACAGACAAACAGATCAGTTGGCTTATCAACACAAACTATAGATGTGAAAAAGAAGTGAAATATTTTCTATGTTACACTGCACGCATGGTCAAAAAGTGACTACAGCTGGGGTTTTTCCTTTTTTTACACAGAGCAGTTTAAGCATCAAAAAACAAAACAGAAAAATAAGAAAACAATGATAAAATGAAAAAGTCTCCAATAAGTTTGTTCAGGAGTCTTTTTTTTTTTTTTTAAGTCATCTCTTTCCATTTGTTGTATGGATTTATAATCATTTCATATATCTTTTTTTCTTTATCTAAATCCGACTCAGAAGGTAAAGCAGCATTATAACCCCTTTTGTCACACACACATACCCAGTCAGCTCACGAGAACACAGGACATCAATAGTTGTTTTTTTTCTCGCTTTTTCAGTTCTTTTACAAAGACGTGTTGGAATTCCAAACCTGCATCTCTGGAGTACGGGATCTCTTTCTGATCCTCACCATATGAAAGCTGGAGGTTATCCTTTTGGAGGGAGCTGAGGGGGAACATTTGGGGTTTTCAGCTGGCATGGGAGCAGGGGCTCATATGGGGTTGTTGTGGGAACTGAAGTGGAGACCTGGACATATTCCTACATCGCCATCTCCCCTTCCTCCGAGTGTTTGTTAAAATTGTCTCTACAACCGGCCACATCACCCTCTCTCATCCATGTCAGCGATGGCAGTGAGGGTTGAGGCCCTCAGCTTTTCGTTTCCTGTCCCATGCTTTCTTCTTCTCACGCATCCTCACATTCTCGCGCTCAAGTCTCTCGTTCCCATCGCTGCTGCTTTTCCATTCACATTCATCCGGTGGCGCCACATTAAAGGGCAGATATGGCTAGCCTTGTCTGACAAGGGAGAGGCCTGGATCCCGTTTGATGTCAATGATTCTGGGCCAAACTGGGGGCATCCCACTCAGCACTGAGTGGGTACGATAGCTAGGGTGCTTAGGGAGGAGGAGAGGGGGAGAGAAGATGATGATGGAAGGAGGGCTGTTTGGAGGAGGGCTCTGACATTGAAATGTCACTGGGCTGGCTCTGCTATAGGAAGGATGATGGGCTGATGAGAACGTGTTACACAGCCCTCCTACCCTCCTATGCAGGGATCTCTCTCCACCCCTGGTTGGGTTGGTTAAGGGGTGAGGGTCATGCGCTGTTGATCTAATACTGACAACGGAACAGGTTTGGGACTGAGCCCGCTGCAACTGCCAGCCTCTGTTACACAGAGCAGCCAAAACTTCAAAACTGCTCTGTTTGTTTTACACAGAACAGCTTGGAAACTAATGGGTAATCCAAAAAGGGGTGTTGGTTAAAGTCAAGTCAATTTTATTTATACAGCCCAATATCACAAATCACAATTTGCCTCAAGGGGCTTTACAATCCGTACAGCATACAACACCCTCTGTCCTTAGACCCTCAATTCGAATAAGGGACCCCCCCCTCCAAAAAAGAAACTGTGATGAGTTAGGGACTGAAGGGAGGACTGCTGCAGTAGTGCAAAAACTCCCACCAGCCGGGCTGGGTGGGGGTTGTTATATAAATTATGGGGTGCGATTCAATCTGAGCTAAGCTCCAGAAAGGGCACTGTCAAGGGCTAGAGCAGGGTAGGGCAGAGCAGGTGATGGATTTCTGGAAGTGGTGATGATGCTTTTGAGACTCTGTGCCCAAACGAGGTGTTCCAGTTCCTCTCTACTCTCTCCTCCCAGCACTGCTCCAGACGTTGAAGCAGTCAGGCTTGGCCATCTGTGACGATTATCCATGATCCCTGCCACACGTTGCTCTGCGTAGGTATTTCTGGGGGGTGCAGATAGCCCATCCTATATAAGTGCCCAGTATGGACTACGGCTTGGCATTGAATATAAAATAGATTCTCTTAGTCTCTCTTTTATTTCTCCATTCTCTTCTTGTAAGAGTAGTAAATCCAGTTAGATTAGGTTTGGCCCCAGAATTAGAATGAACAGAGTGGGTTTAATAATCAAATCAACATTTTTGAATGGTCATCTGCTAGTAAACTACGATATCTGCCATCGATATTTGCAGTGAGATATTACTGTTATAGTGGTGAGCATTGGTAAAGTGCATGAGACTAATAGAGCTTTATAGTTGCCGCTGAAGAGGCTTCATTTCGCTTTAAAACATTCCACCTTTTTTACGTCTGATGCACTACCCATGCATGAAAGAAAGCTTATTTCCATGACAATATTCATCAAGATCCAATGGCAGCCATCATAAGTGTACTGTGGAAGATCGCCATGATGCAGAAGGAAACTGCCCTTTCTGTGCATGCTAATTCAATGGGCGTGGCCACCACGGGTTTTTCTGTTACCCTATGTTGTCAATTCTCTTGCTACTTGCTTAGATGGGTGTCAGAGGGCTGAACATCCACACTGTCCTTCGTCGCCTCTGTGAGTCGATTTCTGTTTTGACAGAAACGGGTAAATGCAAATTTCAAAAGATGACACTTGGTCCCATATAACAAAAACAGATAACCCGAATGCAATGGGTACCATTCCCTGGAGTCGGTAAAACCCTCCAGGGGGATGGCTGGCCCTCCTGTCTTCAGTGGTATTTCATTTCAACCAAGTGATAGCACTAAGGGGGGGTGTGTGTGTGTGTGTGTGTGTGTGTGTGTGCGCCACGAGTGTTTTGTTTTCCATGACTACAAGTGTGCACCTACGCAAATATTATGCACATTTGTGTGTCAATCTACACATGCGCAACTTGAATGGTGTATGTCTGTGTGTAGGCTGTGGGCAGCTGCCCTGTGTCCACAGAGGTGAGGTAGTGCCTGACACCAGCCTGGGGGTGTGTCCACTTTGAGGTAAATGGTAGCCTTCTTGGCATTTGCCTGCTCTCAGTGACGCCCATGGTAAAAAAAGGCAAATGTGTATGGAAGCCTGGAGGGGCCACACTGAGCTGAGTCCGTGAGGAGAGGACTCTGTACAAACCCTGCAGGTTAGGGCTGTATATTTACACTGCCGCGCAGTGCATACAGTAAAATGAGGCATTCACGTTACTCTGAGGTGATGTGTGTTTTCATGTTTATGTGTTTGTTTGTGTGTGTGTGTGTGTGTGAGAGAGAGAGAGAGAGAGAGAGAGAGAGAGAGAGAGAGAGAGAGAGAGCGTGTGTGCATGTAAGATGAGCTTTGCTGTCTCGCTGATGGTTGCTTGCTATTCGAAACCTGCGTGTGGGAGATTTACTTCTGACCCCTGGCTCTGAATCTACAGCCCAGCTATTAAATCTTGTTCCCTAACTCTATCTCTGCTCCTCCCTCCTCCCCCCCCTCCAAGTGTCTCCCTTCCTCCACTCCTCATTTCTTTCTTTCCTTCAATGCGGTAACTCCTTGGAGAGAGAAGGGCTTAATTGTCATTCATAAGACGGCAGGCTGCTGGCACAAGCAGCCGTGGCAATGACAAGGCAGATCTGCTCATATGTGTGTGCGTGTGTGTGTGCGTGCGTGTGCGTGCACTGTATGTCACAGGAGCCGGTCCAATGACACATATGAAGGTAGATATGGAGCCATGGTCTGCACGTTTTTCAAAGGTAGACAACAAAATTTCATAAAACTGGAGTAGCCTTATATATAAATATAGCACCGGTTTCACTGTGATCTAAGAAGAAGAAGAAGCTCCAAAAACAGCTGTAACGGCTCAGATTGAGTTGAGGAATTGTTAATGAACTAGATCCGGTAGCTCTGCTTTACTACAGCCATTATACACCAGAGTAATGCCTAAAGCATCTGCTGAAATTTGACTGTGCAGTGTTTGCTGATTGCGTGTGCCTGCATGACTGTGAGCAATTACATGTCAGTGATGTCCATATCTTCTGAATTACTACCTTAACACTTGTTCAGAAATAATACTGAGAGGTGCTGGCCAGCGTGAGAGCCGGAAACATGGGCTTCAAAACGTGTAAATCTGTGACCGCGAAAAAGAATCAGAGAGGGGGAACGGACCCCTGCAAAGAACGCTGCTCTGAAGAACTGAGGTGGATCAGGCTGTGGCTGTGTGTGCGTGTGCGCGCGCGTGTGTGTGTGTGTGTGTGTACATGTCTTGGCAAATGGCTACAACTCTTATTAGATAAGACATCATGCTCAGACAGAAGGGCCCCCACACGGACTTTAAAACAGGGGTAAGAATAAGGAGGAGAAAGAGGTGGAGGAGAGGGTGTTCCAAAAAACAAAATCCTCTGTTTGCTCGACTCTCCTGTTGCTGGTGTGTTGTTCCTGCTATCGTTGATTCCAGTTTTTAAATCACATGCTGTAAATGCGATGTCGGAGAAATGCAGATTCCTGCCGAGAGGACTCTCCCTCCATCCTTCCCCTATGAAAACGATGGCCCTTCCCATCTCCCAGTTTGCCCCAACTTCCTCTTCTCTTTGCGCGGTGGCAACTGTGTTTCACACCTCCTGGTCCTCAAAGACCTCCAGGAAGAGTGGGGGGAAGAGTTCGTTGGGACACTCCACCTTCATGTGAAGGAAGCGGCTGGCGTGGCACGCGCCGATCATCCGCAGGTCTGTCACCTTCATCAGGAGCTTCGGCCAGAAGTGGGGAATGTTGTGTTTGCGGTAGTTGATGTAGTGCTCAAACGCCAGCAGGTAGGTCTCCTGGCACTTCTCGATCTTGTCCATGCAGGTCAGTCCAGAACGATCTGGCAACAGGCAGAGTCGGTGTGGAAGGAAGAAAGGAGGGAACGAGGGAGGCAAGAAGAGTGGGAAGACCGGAAAAGATAAAAGGGAAATTAAGGAAGAAGGGGAGGGAGGGAGAAGTCATGGAGAATGAATGAAGGAGAGAAGGAAAGGTGGAAGAAGAGAGAAAGGAAGGAAGGACGGAAGGAAGTAAGGAAGGAAGGGAAACACAACAAACATCAACTCAGTGTAATTCTGACTAAATGTCAACATTCTGGCAGGGAAATCTGACCGTCAGTCAGCTCAGTGAACCCTTTCATGTGTTATTATTTACAATTATCATTGGGAAATTGTGTGTCTACTATCATGAGTAGGATTTGGGGCTTCGTGGCATTTCTTATTTTTTATTTACCAAATGCAGTGTCAGATTCACTTATCAAATCAGAATCCTTCTGAATTCGTTATCAAATCAACTCAGCTTTCATCATTACTAATAAAAAAATGTAACAAATGCTATCAATTATTTATTATAAAGCTAAAACTGGAGGTTTTAACAGAGATCTGAGATCAGTTTTTGACAACTGAGAGGGCAGAAACACTACTTTTCCGAGCGGTAAACCTAATTAATGTTCACAACAACAACCTAAAAATGAGATGTGAGAAGTAATAAAGGCCTGGTCACACCAGAAAGTGGCACAGTCAAATTAATTTGCACCTCTTCATGAAATATGTGGTTCTAGAAGTTTGGTAGTGACTACTCGCAGGGCTAGCTGGTGAACTACTGGAGCTGGCGAGCTCGCCGCTAACACGCCAGCCAGCCAGGAACAGGCTAGTGCTCGTCAGTCCCAATAGCTCCCCACCCTTCTTTCTATTTTCTCTAAAATGGCCGTTTTACTCAGCACAGTCAAGACCATTTCCTGTGGTTGCTGCCATTTCAGCGAAAATGTACCGAGTTCCCTGCCACATTTCGCAGATGCTAGTGTGAAACAATTAGCCTCATGATGAAAATAAAAAACTCCAAATTGTTCTTAACTCGTTCTTAAGAATTGTAATGAATTATTGAAATTAAACAGAAAATGCATATTTCACAATTAATCTGTTAATAAATACAAATTGATATTATTTCACACTTCATACTCACAAATTTGATTGAATATTTTTTTCTTATTTTTTAATAGCCTGCCGATACCCTGAGAATTATTTCATTGCTTATGTGGCAAGAGGCCAGGATTATGCATATCCTCTCTTTATTTGCAATCTATCATTCCAAAACCCTGAACATGTGTCTGAAAAATGAAAAAAAGTCTCATTTTAGAGTTTCTACAACGAACAAACCAAGAGTGAAGGCTTTTTGATCACATTTAGAATGAGCTGTAGATTTCCTCCTTTCAACACTGAATATGTATGTGGACTTTAATCTTCAGGCTATAATTACATTTTGACTCACAATCGGCCACAATATATACTGTGTAAAGCATCGGGTAATGACTAGGAATACGGACTGTCATGGAATTGTGTCTCTAAGGGCACAGAAGACGGAAAATTTACATTACGTTAAGCTCAAACTCGTTGACTACCAATCTTATAAGCAGCCGAATGCACAGAGTAAAGGCACAGAAGAAAAGAAGCTGAAGTCTTAAGTTCTTTAGTCAACAACAACCTGAGCTCATGAGCAGCACGGCCTGCAACAGCGCCACCTCTGTGTCGTCCAGGTTGAACTGTGCCAGGTTCTTGCCCAGATCGAAGATGGCGTCCGACACCACTCCCAGCCCGCCGTTCTTCAGTTGCTCACGCTTCACAGCCATCTCCCCGCTCAGCGTTAGTGTCTCACTCTCTGGGTCGTAGCGCATGGCAGCTCGCAGCGACATGATCTCCATGCAGCAGCCCTTCAACAGGATGATCTGGTCCTCACAAGGTAGCTGGTGGAGAAATGTTCGTGTTTAATTAATGCACATAATGTTATTCCTATCTCTAAACAATTAGCATATTGTACATCATTTAACATATTGAGGCTGTAAAAACCACAGAACCATCTTTACAAGGAGGAAGGAAGAAATTATTCACCAAGATGAAAATGTGTGGATTCCAGTTGTGGATCACAGGGATCAAAAAAGGAACAGGACAGGAAAAAAAATGGAAAAAATGGGTGAGAAGAGTAATGGAAGAGGAAACAAACCAAGTATTTGTTCAGATTTGAAGAATTTTGCTTCTAATTCTGAAACTTATTGCATCTTGTATCTGATTCTTGTTATTTCATTTATAGTAGTAACTTAAATAATAACTTTATGTGTACAGCACTTTTTAAAAACTGTGTCTAGAAAACATTGTTAAAAATAGCAACAAAACTCCAACTGTAAACGGCAAAAGCTTAATGAAATGATCGGTTTTGGGCTCAGAAGACGTGTTTGGAAGGAACGAAAGGGGCAAGGAAGGCGCAGATGTGGTGGAGAGAAAGGGATGGGACGGGAAGAAACATGAAGATGGGCTGAAAAGAGGCAGATTTGTTTCTCCCACTGATGAACACAGACTAATACATGATTTATATGGACATTAGAATCTCTGGATTAAAACCCATTTGATTAAATCTACAGACTCTGGTGCGCTGAATTAAATCTCACCTTAATGTAAGCTTGATTCTTATTTCCCTTGACCGCTGAGTAGAGTAATTGGAATTTTTACCTGGAGGGCATGCTTAATTTTTAGTGGCCCGATGAGGCTGGCTTTGTTTCGGTGCTTTCTTATCAGTAATTCACTGCAGTGAACAGATACAGGCTCATGAAGGCTAAACAGGTTCTCTTCTTCCGCGTCTTTCATCAGATTAAAAAAGCGTCTTTCATAATATAATCTATTACATTGTGAATAAAAGATAACATATTAAACACGACTGATTATCTGTTTCAGTGTCTGGAATACTAAAACTCTGTGTCTGCTACTGTTTAATTTCTTCATCTCTAAAATTAACAGAACCCCCAGCAGCACTATGAGGAATTTATTCTAGTTTATACACTCATTTGAATAGTAGAATCCATCATACTAATAACAACAATCTGGATGATTTTTTATTTAAAATAGGATGATTAAAAAAGTGACGACAGCTACTTTTAAAAGTATCTGTGATTTATGTTTTCAAAAACAGTAATGGATTACAGTTACAACATCTCCTCTCCTGTAATTCATTACAGCCCAGACTCCTACTTATGCAGCTATTCTCGCTTTCTAACACACACTCACATGCATACGCACACAGCAGCCGCCCCACTAGACAATAACTCAGCAACCCTGATAATTATCCAATCACACAACATCTTATTACAAGCAGCAGAGACAAGAAACATGATTACATGTTGTTAATTGAGGCGCGGAAAACGGGAGCAGAAGTGCTTCGCTCATTGTCACCAGCAACAAAGGCTGCTTCTGGCTTTATTCTCCAAGCCAGACATTCACTCTGAGTGCTACAGCAAAGTGTAAATAATCAGCATATTAACCTTTGTGTTGAATTCTTTCTTTAAAACGGCAAAGATTCAGAAAATCTTATGTGTGCGAAATGTTTCTGACACTTTCCCCACAGCATGCTGTTAAGTCATAACTCTTGAACCACGCGTCACTGTGGTCCCTCCTCAAACGGAGGAACTGCGAACTCAGCCGGGCAAATTCACCTCCTAAATCCCACCCTTCCTCAACGTTAACACATACTCGGAGGATGACGGGTGATGTGGCTGGGCTGTGTCTGTTGTGCGTTATAGTTCTTTGTATCAGTCAGACTCCCACAGTTGGCCTCTGATCCTCAAGACCCGTCTTTCCCGTACTTTGGGTTCCCGACCCAAAATAGGTCACAGGCCCGTTTTTATTGGGAGTAAAATGCATGCCGACGCTGTGCAGTGCTTAATTTGTAAATCAGGAGGTCCTGGAACACAGAGAAAAAAAATCCACGGAGCCTGGAGAACATTGGACAACGCCTCGGCGCAAGCTGTTAAAACCAAACTAAACTGTCATAACCAACAAAGCATTATTTAGTTACATTTATTAATCAGGGAAATCAGCAGGGGGAGGTGTGTAGAAACAGCTGTTTACGGTTTGCAGCACTCTCTCTAATGGAATTAGGCCCAAAAGTTCTATTCACAACCACAAAAAGCAAGCAGGCTAAGAAGCCGACCTAAGTGACGCGTTCTGGCTGTCTTTCGATCTCCTCCGCTCTGTTTCAGTACTATGGACAGCGCCGCGCCCCCCTAATTTAGCCACCCTGATTTCAGCATCACACAGCGCAAACGCCCACTTGCTGTGGGGCTTACAGTAATCACATGCCAAAATATTTAGACACCAAAAAGCATGAAACCACTTGCCAGCGTACAGCAACATAGTGACAAAGGAGGAGCCAGATCCAATCAAATAGGTGCTGTTCCCAATCTGGGAGGTCCCGGATAACCCAACAGGATCACATTAGACTCAGCAGATTTGAGTATTGCTGTGATGTACTTTATATACTTGACCGCACTCCCGACTCCAGCTGACATAGTGAGTGTATTGCCTTACTGCTTCTTTGTCCTCATTATGAGGTGGTGAGAAACGTAACATTACAATCAGCAAATTTGACTATTGCTTGGGTTTGGGTTTGAGACTGCAAATTTCTCTTTGGAACCACGGATCAAGACCATTAACTACCACTCACCTCAGAGAACATGGGCAGTTTTTTGGCAAAGTCAACAACACGGGTGATGGCAGGAGTGATGATCTTGGTGAACTCACTGAAGGCCTCCAGGTCCACCTTGTCCCCGTCTGAAGTGGGCGCAACTGGAGACTGGCCGATTTTGTCTGGCTACAAGGGAAAATAAACGTGGGTGGCTGATTAGAGCACAGATGAAAGTAAAAGGAGTCAGATTTTGAATAGACGACTAGTGAAAGTGTAGCTAGTAAAAAAAAAATGTTTTGTCAACAAATCCCAAGAAAAGACCAAAACTAAGAATAAACTGATTCTACTAATAAATATTGTCTGTGGACTAAAAGGCTGAATCTGAATCTTATTCCTCTGTGCCACAGAGCTCCACTGGCCCAAGAAATATTAAAGTGGGACTGGGTGATATGTTCCTTCAGATGAACAAGGGCACTGTAGTTTGAGTCAGTCCCACATACTCCCTCCTGCTGCTGTAAATGCTCACTAGAACACCAAATGTGTATTAATCCCCAGATGAAAATAGTACCCAACAAATGCATTATTTACTCCAGTTTGAGTAACGTTTGCAAAAAACTACAGTGTCCACCGGTTTCATTTTTAAAAATGAAACTATATGTTAGAGACCAGTTTTTAAATTCCATTTTGCTTATGTAGCCCAATATCACAAATCCCAATTTGCCTCAAAGTGCTTTACAATCTGCACAACATATGACACCCTCTGTCCTTAGACGCTCGATTCGAATAAGGAAAAACTCCCCAAAAAACAGGGAGGGGGGGAATGGAAGAAAGCGCAGGAAGAGCAACAGAGGAGGATCCCTCTCCCAGGACGGACAGACATGCAAAAGATGTTGCGTGTACAGAACAGATTCACAACAAAACATTTAAAGTGTTAACAGAAAGAATAACACATTGTTGGTTCTCTTCATGGGATTTGTTGACAACCAGGAAGATACACAGAGAATATTGCCAGCCTTATTGTTTAAATGGAACATGAATGTGCATATACCAAGATAGGGCAGGAACGGAGAGAATATTTGAGCTGGACAGAATAAAGAAAAGAACAAAGTGCATAGGGAAATAGAGTACATTAGAACAAGTTACAGTTGAGAGTATGGGTGTGTTCTTAGAATTAAAGAGCACAAAAGAATAAAATAAGATTACAGAAAAATGGATAAGAGTGTGGGGGTGGGGGGGTCGTAGCGTAAAATATTAATAGGAAACAACACAGTTTTAAAAGGTTTTAAAGGTTTTTTTGCTCCTTTGTACAAAGTGCTTGCTTGCCTGGGGAGATAAATGAAAACCAATCTTTCAGATAAGGGCAGCAGATTGTGCTCTGTGAAATGAATGGGACTTGTCACCAGACAGATAACGCTTACTTAGAGGAGGACTGCAGTGGGGGACTGCAGATCAGTAATACATATGTTTACAGAGTTGTGTGAATTGAGGCTGTGACTATGAAAAATATTGTTTCATGCTCCACTGAATAAAGCGTGTGTCTAGGCCGTAGTTATTTATTCAGGCTGGGCTTCAACAATAAATGGGATGAGATAAAAGTATAGGAATAATTACCTCACACAAGGAAACATCAATCATAATCCAGAGGGAGAAGGGTTGCGTAAATCAGTGCGAAGTTAGCCAAATCGTAATAATAACTTTGATGGACTGCAACTCTTGTCATGCGAGGGCCAAAACAAAGCATTGGTTTCGCTGGTGGAGGTCAGTGGCATTTTTCATTTCAGTGAGGAGAAAATAGCACTCCGGATAGAGACAGAGAGAGCAGCTGAGGTTCAGAACTGCTGAACGCATGCCACACACCCAAGTAGAGAAGCTTGGAAACAAACCGCCAGACGAAGCCATCGCAGATTCGGCTGCGTGTGACGAGTCACAGCTGACAGAAATGAATATGGAGCCTTCAACTCAAATCTGTTTTACGGGTTGCTTTAAACAATTCTGGAGAAACACATTTTCTCACTAACCTCCAGTGGCCGCGAGCCATGCAGACATCTGAGATTTCTGCGTCGACCCAAATACAATGGAGGTGCACACGGAACTGAAAAATGTCAATTCAACCACAGTATCGCTTTCCAGATACTCTTGATAATACCCAGACCTCATTGTCAACGCATGTTTTCATGTAGACTCAGAGAAAGCTGTTCACAGTGAGGTCTGTGGATTATCCAGATTAATGGGGACACAAAGTCAGAGTCCATTCACCTCCATTGTACTGGCGTGGCAGCAGAAATCTGCAAAACCAAAACGATCTGCATGGCTATATACCATGAAAGGTATGTGAGAAAATGTGTTTCTTTTTTGTAATTTGGGTGAAATTACACTTTAAATTCAAGATAAAATTCACCTTGCTAACTGAGCATTATGGGTATGCAACTAACTTTACCATTTTTAATGAAAATAGTGTTAAACCATCCTTCAACTATGTATGCGAATCCATAGGAACTTTAATCTCAATATTACAAGTGTTGCTGGAGCTTTGATACTTCCACAGACCAGTTAATACACAAGCAATTAGAAAAATGTGTGCTGTGCATGGGTATATAGTTGTGTTTGTGAATGTTCCCAACATCTCAGGCATTTGGGGGCTTTATTATGGACATTTATAATGTGATTTTCTTGAAAATGTTTGTTAATTAACTGCATGGCCATCTGGGTGGCATTGAGGGACAACACTTAACACGCTATACCCGCAGAGCCTGTGGGGAATTATGTGTTTGCTTCAGTACAGGCTGATTGGTCAGGGAGCCTAAACATTGTGGGGAGATGGCATGACTGGGAATTGTTCAATCTGGAGGAGAAAATTGGGGGAAACTTTTTTTCTCCAGTTTCATCAGTTATGTTGTGAGCTTCAACTCTTGACCTTTTATCAGATGGATTAGTCGTGGAAGGTTTGTTCCGGTAGAGCTGGAGAAGAGAAATGAAGTCCAATGTGTATTTATCTGGCTGATCAAAATGGATTGTTTCCCCCACTGTGCTATGAACTGTAAACCTGGTTCATGCGTTACGTGATTAAAATAAATCTCAGATTAATGAAGTGAACTGTATTATGCGTTTTGATTTACATTACTTTTAGTAGAAAATATCAAAGAGCAGTCATGGGGAAAATTCCTCATTCCTTTGGAACTAAAGTGGTTTCCTAACAAGTAAAGGTTCGGGCATCTAATGAATTCAATAGATGATATCATAGATGCATTTAGATCAAAGTGCAGGTGAAGATACATGCGTCATGTAGACCCTCTTGTAGGAGCCACATGTGTGTTTATCTCGGTTTCTCCGCGGCCTGCTGTGTTTGGGTCACGTGAGCGCCCGCTGGGGCCGGTTCCGCTGGGGCCGGTTCCGCTGGGTGACACTTTGGGTGTGGTCGTAATCTATTAATGAGTGTTTTCACCTGGGTCGTTTTTCGGGCTGGATCATGGTGGCGGGGTGAGCTTGGGAGAAACTTTCTGTTGACCGTCTTATAACATCTCGCCATGAATTGTTTGTCCTTACATCTATTTACGTTGCACTGTCTATGAGTTCTCCCTGTACAGCATGAAAACGGCTCAAAGTAAGTGTCTGATTTCTTAAGCTTGTGAGATGGAGCAATAAACAGTGGAAACAGCTCAGCGTGACGCATCATCAATACAAACCCCAATGTCTTAGCCTGCCGCGGCGTTTTGGATTGGTTTATTAAAGTTTATACGCCGCAATACCTCTCATCCCAGATATTTAACAAGGACCGTATACGTATCCTTGCATATCTTCTGGGTACTCATGGAGTCTTAGTACTTTTAATCACGGAATTGTTCACTTATCAATTTACAGTCTACTGGCGGTGTTTACTTTTAGTATATTTTCAAGCCTGATACACATACAGCAGCACGCTGAGAGTTCAATCTACTGAAAAAATAAATGTAGGGCACATTGCTCGTAATTCTTTGTCCACATTTTTTGTTGCCTCTGCTTCTCCTTTCGTCTTCCCTTTAACCAAAAGACTGCAGGCTTCTGCTTGACGTGATGCGGGGCTTACTGTAATCAGTGCATCATTCAACAAAGTCATCCTTGAGTGAATAGTCATTTGCGAGCTAAAGTACGGAGTATGAGGAGCGGTGTCACTGCTGCCGGTTTTATAGCTGTCGCCCCCGTAGGACTGAAAAAGTTGGCTTAGCATGTAAATTTAGATATTCAGGGTTCAGTGGCTACAGCCTCCAGAGGCCTGTTAGTGGGTGAAGCCTGTGTGAAATAGAACTGTGTATCCTTTTAGATGGAGCAAACTCAGGGCTAAAATACACAGTATTTCGCAGATACCTGGGTCATTGTGCTATTCAGTCTCTTTAAGTCCTGGTTTTTGCAAGCCCTGGTCTAGAGACGGGCTTTCTACAAGTTTCTAGGGTTAATACAGAAATGTCTGTTAACCTATATGACTAATACTAACCTACTCCCTGTAGCATTAATCCAAAATGTAAATCTTGATTCATGAAGAAGTGAGGACCGGACAAAATTATCTCACTTCACACAAAATTGAAATTGTTAAGGAGTGCTTAAAACTGGGTGAGCGCCTCAGAAAATCCTGGGCCAAAACATGATGTCAGTGTCTGTCTGTGTTTGTGTGAGACAGGGGGAAGACTAATACCAGGCGGGGACACCGTGACAGGCCTGTCCAGGATAAATCTGAGCACTAGTGCAGCGGGAAGACAGTTTGAGAGAGAGAAACTCTAACTGCCAACATCCCTGACTACGTGCAGATGAGTGCTCATGACGGAGGCTTTGCATTGGCTGAGATAAGGAGAGCGCTCAAAGAAAACAGATGGGGAAAAAACAGAGGGAAACGTAAGGGTAGACACCAAGGGACAGTGAGAGAGGAAACAAAGAAATGAAGACAGGAAGGAGATTAAAGCCACAAAAAGAGAGTCGAGGTGTAAATGAAAACTATGAAGGGATTTAGGTCTGGTTAAGAGCCCAGAAGGATTAGGATGAATAAACCCCCCAAATGCTGGAGAGAACTGCGGAATAAAGAAACAGGCAGAGAGACAGAAACAGAAACAGACAGCTGGGAATACAGAGCGATAAAGTCACAGAGAGCTCCTCTGACAGTCAGACATGTGAGGAAAGAGCCTCAGCTCACCCAGATAAAATTAAACATTTCTGACTTTCGCATGCATGTTTGTATTAGGACATAATCCATATTGCCCTGTTGTCAGGTTCTGATGGGGTTAAAAGCAGACAAATGGAAGCACAAACACTAAAGCAGCACTACACAGTTTACAGTGGGAAATTACCCCTGTGGCAGTTGTTTGTTGAGCATTTTTGCACTTAAAAACGTGTCAGATATTACTGCAAAGTCAACCCATCCTTCAACAAATGGTTACTACTGTTCTATGAAACAGAGATTGCTTTTGCATAGTGGCGAATGTCAAGAACGTAAAGGATCATAATGGTTTGTTACAACTTGGAGCTTATTTTCTTAATTTTGGTCAGCGTTTCTCTCAGGTTATGATAACATTGTACGCACCAGATTAATAGCTGAGATCTGGGAGAGCTGACAGCGATAAAAAGAAGTCAGGCGGGGCAAGAAACACGAGCGGTGAGACGATCAGACGGGTTTTAAACAAACCCTCAGATTAACCAAACTTATTTGGAAGAGAAGACAAAGGCAAACGGTAAACTGTGCGTGGTAAACACACACAGTTTCCTATGCAAGAAGGGACATTGTCACTTTCTGTTTTACTTTTTACCTCCAAAAAAAGTGGTAGCTATCTAGCTTAAGTGTGGGCCGGTTTTAAAACCTGTCTGATCATCTGACCTTTCTTTTTCCCCATCAGACTCTGTTGTAGATTTAGTTCTCAGGTCTCAGCAATTAACTTGGTAAGTAGAAAGTTATCATAACAGACAGAAATGGTCAGCGCAATGAAAATAAGACCTAGGTTGTATGAACCAGAACTATCCTTTTATTTATAGTTAGAGAGTTAGTTTTCTGTATACTTGCTGCATTTGATGGGTAATTGTTTGTCTGTACATCCCTTTGCCTCTTTCTCCAGGACTTCTTACCAGGAATTTGCGCTTCTGTTTCCACTGGGCGCCCTGAGCATTGGTGTGTCGGTGGGCCTCTGTCACCAGGCGGATCAGCTCCCACTCGGAGCCGGTGGGCTCTGGACGGTTCTGGAGAGTTTTCACCATTTCCTCCTTTTTGCGTCGCTCCCTGTTCTCCTCAATCAGGCGCCGTTTAGCCACCCGCTTTGAGTCATCCAGCACCACTGGGAGAAGGTGGTGGTAGGCAGAGGAGGAGGAGGACCCACAGAAAGAGACAGTGCCAAAGGAAAAGAAAGCAGAAACAGGTATGCAATTAATTTGTGTGTTGCCTGAAGTTTGCATATCATCTAAAGCTGCATGCAATTTCTATACAAACATAAAGTCCGCACATCGTTTATCTCCCCTGCATTACTAATTCTCCTTGACACTTCGTCTAACAGCACAACAGTTTCGAAATACAATATGACATGTATGTAATTTTAAACTCAGACACAAACAACTTGTGTGTGAGCTCATTTGCCCGTGTGCATAAATACGTGGGGGCAACACTCACAGTCCATGGCCATGCCCACTGCAATACACTTCTTGAAGCGGCAGAGCTGACACTGGTTGCGGGTAATCTTGTCGATGATGCAGCAGCCATCGTACTTACAGGAGTAGGCGGGGTGGAGGTTCTTTTGAATGGTCCTACGGAAGAAACCCTGGAAACAGGGACAGTAAGTTAGAGGTGGACGGACAGACTTTACAGTCAGAGCGAAAGTCATTGACGTTTATGGACAAAGCAGAGGAATGCATATAGAGAGAGGCACATACAAAGAGGGTAAAAGGACAAGGGGAAAGACAGGAGACAAAGAGAAAAGACCGATAATAACAAATGAAAACTGAGTCTACGACACCGTATTGCTGTTTGTTACAGTGTGAATAACAAACTGACAGGGAGACATTTTAACCACGACTGCTGCTTCTTCTGTGTGACAAAACTAATTCAGAACTAAAATCTTGAATCTAAAATTGGATCAAATTTGGTCTGTACCTGACTGCGGCATTTTGCGTAAATATTAATTTCCATGTATTGTAATCGCTGGAAGGCATTAGCGTGGGAGTGAGTTGAACAAATCGTAGTTAGAAATGAATGTATATTCGTAAAATAAGCCTCAATGAAACGAATCACAATCCCTTCAGTGGTGCCTTAGATATCACATGTCACTGATGAACAGACATGAACAGAAGGAACAGAAGCAGACTGATCATACAACCAATGATAGAAGACAGAGAACTGACATGTTATAAACAAATATGTCAGAAAATCATCTTTCTGTGGCTGTACACAATGCGCCTATGACCTTGGTACGTGTTTGTGCGAATGTATGTGCCCACGTTGAAGTTAAGTGACTGTTTCAGAGTGTGTGTGTGTGTGTGTAACTGTGTGTGTGGAAGCAGTTGACCTCAGAGGCCTCATATTAGGTTTTCTGGCCGATATTTTGTGCGTTATGAACCTGGTGTGTCTGAAACTCTGGGGTTTGTGTGTACCTTGCAGCCCTCGCAGGTAATGCAGCGGTAGTGGTAACCTGTGGCCTTGTCGCCACACACCACACATGGCTCATCCTTTTCGAGGTAGCTGGGAATGTACCCTGAGAGAGAGAGAGAGAGAGACGCAGAGGAAAAGACAAGGTTAGACAGAATAATATGTATTTTTCCTGTGTCCATCACACCAATACACGACATCGGTGTCCCATCACTCTCGCTCTACAACTACATCAGAACATCCACATTACTGGTAAGCTCCATTATACCTAGCCAACACACCCCACCCTATTTCTGCTGAGTCAGCCAAGCTGTGGAAAAACTTAACAGTAGCCATCCACTGTTCTACTGTACCATAAACACAATGAAAGCTAGAACCATAAGCTTCCCAACCGATGAATAAGACCACTTTCAAGTAATTTTCAGAGGTCCTATGTGATTGTATTTATTTTCTTGGCCAAGGCGACGCTTGCAGATGACATGTGGTATGTGAGTCTTCTGAAGTAAGAAAGTAAAAGCATATATAGTGAGCTAGAAAGAAGCACAACGTTAAGGCCGTTGACGCCTGAACACAATCTTGACATTAACATTTGGACACAGCAACATCTGAGCTGCAGGGCAACACAATCGGTACTTTCCCAACAAGGTTAAAGGGAATATGTGGAGTTTTTGACCTGTAGAAGTCCTATGGAGCAACCTTTTTACAAGTCGGCCGTCATTTTGTCTGTATCTTGCAGGTGCCCGACTGTACCTTCTTTTGGAATCAGAATCTGTGATCCAAATGTAAACAAAAGAGTATCACAAGTTGATGGAAATGTGTCTTTGATGTGGCTAACAAGTACAGACGCTACATGTCCCACTAACAGAGAGGAACGCCCAACCTTTGTAAATACTCTCACATTCACTGACATGTCTTTTAATTTACCCACTAAAACAACTAAAGCAAGCCTTTATTTAGAACATAAACAATCTTTGTAGACTTTGGATTAAGTCAGGTCTTTATTTTGAATTATGATTGGTGGAGAAACAGAAAACGCACATTTTTCATTATAAACTCATCCTCATCAATTGCATAAATAAATATACCTGAAATCAATGTGGTCACAACATCACAGTTTGGGTCTTTAATGTTTTTATAACTGGATTTGAACCAAACAGAATTTGTCACAATCATTATGAGGTATATAGGTTACATAAACTTCACTGCCGGCTGATCTCAGTTTACAGCATTTGGATGATCCTCTCGCTGCAGCCTGTCTTCTGCTTTAAACTCGGGAATAGGACAATTTGTTCTTTTTCCATACTGCCTGCAAGACCAGTGAGACTGAGGGAATGAGCACAGAGACACAGGAAATAGCAGATTTCCAGCCATTTCATATGATATATAGCTAAGAAACTGGGAGGGGGAGGAAACGGTACACTGCAAGTCACAAATAAATACGCAAACGTCGCGCTGAACACTCACGCGTTTACTTAGGTCACTTTTGGGGACATTACATAGACTTACATTCATTTCCTGGAGACTTACCCTAACCGTAACCACTCCTTTCCTAACCCTAACCTAACCCTTAACCACTGACCCAAAAATCGGGAACGGCTTTTCTTCCCAATTGGACAAGACGTCGCCAATTAACTGGTCTTTGGTCTGAAATGTGCCCCTGAATGTAGCCTAAGCCAGAACACACACGCAGATCCCTCTACATACATGTGTGCGACGTGTGTGTGCGACATGCTTGACCAGTTTCCCTGCCCGAGGATCAGTAAAGCGTTTCTGATTCTGATTCGTTCCCATGACACGTATTGCTTGTGCGTGTGTGTGTGTGCGTGTGTGTGCGTGTGTGCGTGTGTGTGTGTGTGTATACCAGTGCGTGGTGAGCGCTGTGACTGGCAGTGTCAGTTGGGCTCTGCCTTTTGGCTTTGTTACAGATTTTAAGAGGAGGAGGGGGGTGGGCAAGAAGAGGATGGTGGGAAAGAGAGAGAAAAAGAGGAGGAGAAGGAGAGACGAGAGCGAGTGCCAAAGGGGCACAAGTGACATTTTGGCCAAATTGATTTTCATATATCGTTGAAAGGTCCTTGAGCTCTTTCGGGTTGATAAGAAAAATCCATTTGAAATCAAAACACGAATTTGGATAGAGAGAAGAAAAGCAACGCACTCAAGCGAAAACCTATGTGAAATACAGAAAATAAAGAGCTCAAGTGCATTTGCTAATAAATAGCAGTGAAAAAGAATGACAATCCCGGAGAGAGGGAACAAAGGAAGACAACAAGTTAATAATACACAACTAAATGGGGGAGGACGCAGGAGCAGAAGACGTGGAAAAGGGGGGGGGGGGGGGGGGAGTAGGAGAAGAGATACGGGCCAAAGTACAGCTAACAAGGTCATCAGAGAACGATCATATAGGAAAAATGTCAGCTCCAGTGCGTTAGCAGGATAAGCAGCAGCGGCAGGATCCCCGAGCCAGCCCGCTGTGGCCGCGTTTGGAAGCCAAGCCCAAAATCAATACTGCTGCAGCTCTCTGGCTCTGGCTGCCCGCCCCTCCCACAACGGGCCCTGCAATACCTCCACCAACAAAACCCAGGAAAGGAAGGAGATTTTTCTAGTGTGGCTGAGTCAAGATAAATATTTTGTCCTCACAAGTTTCCCACAATAACATCTGCCATTTCGTTTTATCAAAGCGTGTGGATTGGGGCGAATCAGGCCCCTGAAGGAGTCTCAGGATTGTTTCTCCGAGGTCCTTAACATGACAACGGCACAGTGAGGTGGCATTTGAGACTGTAAACAGTGAGAACAGCAGGAGACAAGAAACTACACACGGAAGCTGGAGTTGAAACAACAGCTGTTATACAAACTCCAGTGCGCCCACTACTGCTATGTTTATTGTCCCTTTCCAGACTGACACTCAAAATACATACATTTCCCATCTATTACTATAAAAAGAATTAAATTACGGTATTAATATATGACTGAAAATGGACTAGGGCAATCTACAGGTTTTTTTGATTAAGCGATTGTTTAGTCTATAAAACGTTATGTTACAGACTAAAGACATTCATTTTTAGTCATGTTTCTGGCCACCTGACAAAGTTCAATCTAAGTCTCTCCTTTTAGCTCTGTTTTGGTCCCCACCAGCTCCGATGTTCGATGTTCACATGCAAGTTTACATGTACAGTGAGTTTATACGAGCTTTTTTTGCTGAAAAGAGCGGCTTGCTGGAAGCGAGGTTGATGAGAGCGCTGACACCGAACCAAAATAACGAGCTAAAATGCTCAGCAGAACTGAGGGGAACTGCAGAGTCACTACAAGTGACCCCCTTCATATTATACATAATCATTTGATCCATTGTTGATTAAAAAAAAAAAGGTGATTGGTGCAGCTTTAAAACTGTCGAATAATCGATACGCTAATCATATCAAAACTCGAAGTGATTCAGTAATTACGGAATAAACACGCTATTTTGAATTCACATTTAATATATCTCTGTAGTGATTTCAAATCATAACAGAAAGGAGTGTATGTTTGTTTTACTTTAAGAAAGTGTATTCCGAAGATTCCTCTTTACCAAATCAGGATTATGAGCAGTTAATGTGCTGCCTTAACTCTATTACAATGGCTCCACATCCAGCTGTGTGTGCTCTATAGGCCGGTGCCCATGTTCGTACTGTTTGGTACTTTTCGGAGGACAGAGGGTGTCATATGTTGCACAGATTATGAAGCCCTTTAGAGGCTAATTGTGATTTGTGATATTGGGCTATATAAATAAAATTGAATTGAATAGTGTCCTGAAGGCCTGTTGAAGCCTCCAAAGTCTGGTTGAGGGTCCCCTCTCCCACAGGAAAAGGCTGACATCATTTCAGTGCATGTTATGCGATCTCAGACAACTATACCCCTCCCTCAGGCAGACATATTGGCATACTTTCCCAGTCCAAATGGGCCATGGCAGGTATAATATGGTACAAGAATCCGACAGCGATGCAGAGAGGCAGGCAACAAGCCTGCTGGGAGGGAACACACGGGACGAGGACTGGCCTCGGGAGATTTATTTTGAAAGTGCCAAATTACCAATCCTGTAGGCTGAGATTTTTTACGTTGGTATTCCTCCCACCCTACCTCCGTCACTCTCTATCTCTTCCCTTCTTTACTTGTTTCTTTGAGCTCAGGGGATTTAAAGCTGCGGCCCAGACAACGTGCTGCGTCCGAAAAGAAAACACACGGAGCGGAATTCTTTCGTTTATTGTCGACAGATGCCGAGGTGTTTAACTTTCTCTCTTTGGAGGTGACAAATCGAAAAGCGTAATGTACAGCAGGCAGCAACGATTCATATACCACTAGCTTCTGTGTAGTCGCTCAACTGCCTGTTCACAGCGGTGACACTGACAGCTACAATCTTCCAAATATGTATCAAACACAGCTGAACAAAATGCTGGGAATGCGACTGTCAAAACAACTGGCTCCCTGCGTTTGGAGGGCTTTTATTCTCTAAAGTAGTAAAATTCAGACTTTATTCACACTTCAGGTATGACGGTGAGGGTTTGTTGCCTAAGCTGCCACTTCAGAGCTGCTTTCTAGAGTCTCTCTTCATCAAAACACCACCCATCAAGTTACTCACCAGTCATACTCTTCACCGAACATTGGCTGTTCTTCCTCTTCCTTTTCGGGCCATTGAGCCACCTGAGAGAGAACGAAAGGGACAAAGAGAGAAAAACGAAGACAAGTAAGAGAAAGTGCATGTAATTTTACGCACACACATTTCGGCATCTGGATACATAAAAACATTTAAGGTATGCAAAACACGTTCCAAAAATCATTGCGCATCTGGATTTCTTCTGGCCTGCGATGTGATTGGACCTCAGCCAGGTGTGAAAGCAGCTGGTTTGGCCACATTTGAAAGAAAAACATTTGCTCAACAAGGTGAAAGGTCACCTAATTCCACCTCTTCCTGCTACCTCTAACTGCCCAGCAAAAGGCTACAGACAAATGCTTCCTCTGCAAAGAACAAATAGGTAGATCCAGCATAGGCCTGCAGGATTCTGGGAAAAATATGAATCACGATTTTTCAGCTTAGAATTTATATCACGATTCTCTGCAAAGATTTTTTTCTCATGAAGTTTAATGTTTATTGCACACATGAACCACGACAAAAAGAATTGGCCGTACCAAAAATATTCGTTTCGGCACGTAGAACATTGCTCATCACAACAAGCCTGTAAACATAGAGGCTTCAATGAACAAAGAAGAAACAACTGCTTGTCTTTTGTGAAATTAACTCCTTGCTTGAGTCCAAGATACTTCCACACCACCGAATGGGAGCCTTTTTTTCGGAACAAGTTGGGTTTGAGTGGTTGTCTGATTCTCGTCACTAGCACCTGGGTTTTCATCAATATAAGTTTGTTTATTTCCAAACAACCGCGCTCGCTCGGCGAGTGAAACACGTGACTAAAAGGCGCTTTGTCATTGGCTGCGGGGGAAGCCCTGAACTTTGTGAGAGCTGTCCTTTCAAAATAAAGGCCACATTTTTTTTATTTAAAAAAAAAAACGAAGTCATTTAAAAATCAAATTGTGACCAGGGTGAATCGAGATCGCGCTTTTATAAAGATTTATCTTGCAGGCCTTATCCAGCAGCACCGCTTGCCTCTGAGGGGACACGTAATAACAAAATCGAGCTGACGAATTTTCGAACCCGGTGTAAATGGGGTCTATGACAGAGATAGAACATGCAACAATAAACCAAATAGTGAGGAGAAAAGGTAAAGCATCAAGTACTATGCAGACAGTGTCATTAGCTCTTGAAAAAAGAAACTTCCCAGACTTCTAAAAACCTTTCTGTATTTGTCTCTTCTGGCACTCCCTTTATCATCCTGTATCTCTGTAACAGATAACCATCTGGTACTCAAGTCAGATTAAAAAACAGGAGCATGGGTTTCCGCCACTTTAATTTCTAACAGAGGAGTAATGGAGCTCTCCAGACCAACAAGTGAAGGTTGACTCATAAGCACTATGTCAAATGAGAAGGGAACATTTGTGGCAACAAATGATTGTCTTTGGCAGAACAGCTCTGTGCTCGAGGGTGCTCCCAAACTGAATCCGAGCAGCAGGAAAACCATTTTGTGGGGAACACAATTAAATCTCCAAATCAACTTTAATTATTAGGATGCACGTGGGAAAGGCCCACAATAACAGACGAAACCTAGAGGCTGCATGTTTAACATGTGTCAAGCATACGCAAAGCAACACACATGCTCAAGAAGCATGTGCACTCAGAAGCCCACCTCAGCCACACTAAGACATGTGAAAGGCATGTAATGCACGGATGGGAACTGGCTGCTCTGAAGGGAATCATGAAAGCGCAGAGATGGAGGAGGGAGAGAGTTAAGTAGAGGGAATAAAGCATTTTCCCTATATATATATATAAATAAAATACAGGATTGTGAAAACTCTGTCCCAAACTGTACAATACATAAAAATGCCATACCAAGTACCGACCATACTGTATACTAAGGCATTTAGCAGAGGCCTACACTAAATTAAATTCCCTCATATCCACACTCCATCATCCATTCACCTTTCCTTCCTCAAAAGCTCAACAATTGATAATTAAAAATGCTATTTTGTATACAAACACAAAATAAATAAAACACATAAAAATAAAAACTGAACTAAATTATGTGTAAAATCCCCCTCAAGTTCAGGAGTTGCTGTAATTGAGCCTAAATGCCAACACAAACTGCCCTTCATATTTTACCTTGGCTTTAATTACAGTACTGTCTTATTCTCAGTTATTCTTTTCAGAATACATCCGATGCCTTAACGGGGCATTATATTAAGCTCCTAAATAGCCTATTGCGATAAAGCTTGATTTATCGTGATTGTTGTGCCTGTAGCATCTTATTAGAAATTCATCTGTGGCACAACTAAAGTATGTAATGTTTCGGTCATGGTGGGATGTGGGGGAGAATGAAGGACATCTGGCATGACAACTGTCTCCAAAAGCTGGAGGAGTCAGGATGCTCACCTGTGAAGCAACACTTCGTGGCATCCAACAACAGCAAAGCTTGCAAGGTGCATTTTTTGACAATGTAACAAGTTAAGAAATCTGAGAACTCTTTGAACATGGCCGATTGCTTGTCATTCGGTATGTGGGCAAAATGAAGTGTCAGAAGGGCTGAGAAGAAAAAAATAATTAAAGCTGTCACAGCAGCAGAAAGACAAGGTGGGGTTTTCGCTGACTGCCACTCAAAGGTGAATGTCTCTCCCTCTGCCATTTGGCCTCCACATCACTCTATACAGCTGCTGGAGGCGACAACCATCAAATTGTCAGCTATGTGACAGTTCACTCCTCCCATGCGGCAGCATGTTGTTTAAAGATGGAAACATAGCCAAACTGGATAAAAACAGCTGCTCTTTATTCAGCTCGCTGTCACTCCTACGAGTACGCCTTCTCTGCATCCCTGTTCTGAGATCTTGCACCCCAACAACAGGTCCCTCATAACCTAAGACGCCACAACCTCCCACATGTTAAGCTTTGTTTTTGTTTTCAAGCACACACTTGACATGCAATGGCACAACAGCCAGAGAATTGAAATAGCAATGATACAATACTGAAATGATAATATAAATCATGGCCCTGAATAACCTCCAGCTCTAACCTCCTATTAGGATCTGATCAATCCCAAAAGAGCAACAATGAAAATATTATCAGCCTTGCAGCTAAAAAACAGCTTATCACTCTCGGCGGCGCCTCGGGAGTGCTTTTTCACATCTCTGAGTGTTCACTACGGGAAGAGTTAGCGAGAAACTGTGTCAAGACGCCCTAAGAAGAAGGCAAAGAGAAAAAAGAACACAAAAACTTACCACAAAAACACACAATACGCACACATACGGTTCAGTGTGCAAGTTCCCACGTCTGGCTAGATGTACTGCATCTAACCTGAATATAATGGTTGAATAAAATGGCTCAATGTGGCACTCAGCTTGTGGTGCTGGAAGCGCCAAAAAAATACATTTGAAAAACTCAACAGCAACGTCTCTTTCCAGAAATCATGACCCGGTTACTCAAGATAATCCAGATTTTTTGTGAATCTGCATGCAACTATTTTCTTTCTACCGGTAGTTCCTACACGCCACTGCTTACAACAACGCCTGTGCATTATCTTGAGTAACCGGGTCACGTTTTCTGGAAAGAAACGTTGCTGTTCAAATGTATTGTTTGGGCCCTTCCAGCACCACAAGCTGAGTGCCATAGAGTCCCATTATATTCAAACAATGCAGACATCTGTACGGCCCATATCTCCAAAACTCGGCAACTGTCACCAAAACAATCTAGATGGATAAACAGCACTACAGGTAAGAGGAGAGAATATGTATTTTTGATTTTAGGGTGAACTGTCCCTTTAAACTCTGACGGGGTATGGATTGCAACACACCTCTAAATATGTGCCTCTCAGCAACCTGAGCCAACCCCACAGAAACATGCACATACTGTACTCCCACTCCAGCTCACACACACACACACACACACACACACACACACACACACACAGTATAAAACCTATGTTGACGTGTAAGAGCAACAATCTTGATTGCTGCAACAATCTTATATGCGGTGGCCCAAGAGCTGTGCAGAATATGTACACATGTTGCGCAACTAAATGCACACACAGCCCAAAACAAATACAAAACAGGAGAGTCAACAACACGAGCCAAACAGATGACATGAAAAAGACTTAAAGTGCTGACCTGATGATGCAGTGGGACTGTAAAATATGCATGGCAGAGGAGTACTACTAGTTGAAGTTGCAGATGTAGCTGACCAGCTGCTACACAGCCCTCACGCATGGACTTACTCTGTCTATCTGTGCTATGTTTAGACACACTCACTCAAATACGTTCTGCCTCTCCCTCCCTCTTCTCCGATCTGTGGGACTTTCTCGTTCTGCTGCTAGTACCACCCAGTCTACCCTGATTGGAGAACAGCCAGCTTCTCCACCTGTGACTTTGGACAGGGACTGTGGAGAGTCCGCTAACTGAGCGCACTCATGAGACGTGACTATTTTAAGACAGTGCAAGTTTCATCAAGGCTAAAGTAAAGCAGCAAGCATGACCGCAAAAAATATAAAGGAGCATAGCAAAACAGCGAGCAACACTAGTCACAGCGAACTACATGTCCTTAAAGATAATTGGCACTCTTAAAGAATAAGGTTTGCCGTTATTCTATGTTTCTTGTTGTCAACAAATCCCATAAAACGATCAAAACCAACATTGTGTCTCTGAATACTTTATTTTTCCTAAGCTGGTTGTGGCAGTCAGCCCCAAAGTCATTGGTTCCTACCTACATTGAACAAACAGGTCAAGAAGATATAGTTTCTTTTTTTTTAAAAAGGAAAAAAAAGGGTTCAGTTATTTCCTACAAGAGCTGGGCACTGTAGTATTTAGCAAACGTTACTCAAACAGCAGTAAATTGTGCATTTGTTGGGGACTCTTTTCATTTGTGGATTAACACACATTGGGGGCTCTAATCAGTACAGCAGCAGCAAAACAGAATATGAGTCAAAATAAACTACACGGATCACGTCACCCAGTGCAACAGCGCGGCTCACTGATGTGGTTTTAATAGTTTTTGGACCACAATGGAGCTCTGTGGCCCAAGGGAATACACAGACAATACTTGTTAGCAGGATCGATTCATTGTTGGTTTTGGTCTTTTCATGGGAAGTTTTGACAATAACATCAATATGGAACCATATATACACCCCCCCCCACACACACACACCTCTAGTGGTGTCTAATGTCTCATAGTTTTGGTTTGGTATTGTGGTTCTGAGATTTCTACCTCGCCGCTTATGCAATGGAAATCAATGAAATTTCCCTTGTGGGGCTCAAAACAATGAAAATTGAACATCAGTGTGTCTCTCCAGAAACCACGTCCTGGTTACTCAGAAAGAGTACGTTTCTGTAAAACCTGTTGACAGCAAGCTATGTGGACTATCCACCCTAACAGGAACATGTTGTTGTTCACTTTGTTTTTTTGTGCACCACAAATGAAATTCCAAATCACCTCCATTGTATTGGGGTGGTGGCAGAAATCTCACAGATGTTTCAAAACCTGGGCAAACAAAACCACAAGTTATAATTATGTATGTATATATATATATATACACACACACACAACAATTTTGCCATTGCCATCATAATTGTATATGTTATGATTTTTATGCTATGAATCTATTCTGTACACATGACATCTATTGCATGTCTGTCCGTCCTGGGAGAGGGATCCCTGCTCTGTTGCTCTTCCTGAGGTTTTTTTTTCCCTGTTAAAAGGGGGTTTTTTTGGGTAGATTTTCCTTATTCGAATCGAGGGTCTAAGGACAGAGGGTGTCGTATGTTACAGATTGTGAAGCCCTTTGAGGCAAATGTGATTTGTGATAAATAAATTTGAATTGAAATTGAAGTATCATGGCTAGATATCACTAGAGGTAAGTAAGACATTATATTTATTGTTATTTGGGATCTGACCCTTTCAGTCAATAATGAAAGACTGAGAAGCACCTGTTTCTCCAAAGACACTAAAAACCGTCGAGAAAAGTATATGCTGAATGAGGCCCCCTGTCCTATGTTTAGAGCGCCATAGTAGACTATTGTACAGCATGCATGTTACAGGCTTGCAGCTGGGTCCGTACCGTCCTGTACATCCAGTGCCAATGGGCATTTTGTTCCCTTATGTGTCCCGCCACTGTCTAAATTACAGGCTGAGCTAGAAGGGGATATAACGTGCCCCTGAGTGAAACCAAGACAACTCCCTCTGTCCAAATACACGTGTGCAGTAATCACACATAACCAATAATAAACATGGAGCTGAATCCTCAAATACATGCTGCTCATCGATTTTTTGAAATAGACCACACAGACTAAATCGCTACACATTTAGGCCTGTGTTTAGCGGTATTTATTTCACAATTTAAATGTCAATTTTGTGTGTGTTCTGCATCTCTAAATTCTATTCTACACTTTTTCTAAAATATTATGTATAACGATAACTATAACAATAATCATACCATATGCAAACTGTTGAGTGAATATTCATTAAAAACAAATCTCTATAACTGAAAAAAAACACATTAAATTACTCAGAGTACTATAGAAAAAGAACAATCAACAATACGAAAATACGATTTTCAAACATTCCTAGGCGTTGCATTTTGCACGTTTATCAGTAAACAACGGCAGTCAAAACACAACCAAAACGCTCAATGAGCTCAATATTTTCCCGGCTTGTGCTCTTGAACGAGATTCCCAGTAGCTTTTCCCATTTTTTATTTCAAATGAAAAACGCAACTTACTGGAGCAGTGGCTCACACAGCCATGTGAGATCATCTGTATTATTATCCATTCACAGTTATCATCCACCTGAAATCATTATATTATGGCTCAAACTTATGACTCAAGTTTTTGGCACAAATGCAGCATTAATGCAGGCATGTCCACCGTCCCCGTTTTCAATCGCAGAAACCAGTTCTTTCATTTTTTTTTTTTACCTTCAAAATCAACTGTTTTACGTTAAATGTTGTCACAGCTGTTAAGAGTGCTGTTGAGATTCCTGCAGGGGAACTTCTCTTGTACAAATCTTCTTCTTCTTCTTTTCCTTTCGGCTGCTCCCTTTCAAGGGTCGCCACAGCGAATCATGCGCCTCCATCTAACCCTGTCCTCTGCATCCTCTTCACTCACACCAATTAACTTCATGTCCTCTCTCACTACATCCATAAATCTCCTCTTTGGTCTTCCTCTAGACCTCCTGCCTGGCAGCTCCAACCTCAGCATCCTTCTACCAATATATTCACAGTCTCTCCTCTGAACGTGTCCAAACCACCTCAATCTGGCCTCTCTGGCTTTATCTCAGAGACATCTAACATGAGCTGTCCCTCTGATGGACTCGTTCCTGATCCTGTCCATCCTCGTCGCTCCCAAAGAGAACCTCAACATCTTAAGCTCTGCCACCTCCAGCTCTGCCTCTTGTCTTTTCTTCAGTGCCACTGTCTCTAAGCTGTACAACATCGCTGGTCTCACCACCGTCTTGAACCAGAGCAAACAAGAAGGGGCTCGGAGCCGATCCTTGATGCAGACCCACCTCCACCTTGAACTCCTCTGTCGCACCTACAGCACACCTCACCACGGTCTTACAGCTCTCATACATGTCCTGCACCACTCTAACATACTTCTCTGCCACTCCAGACTTCCTCATGCAATACCACAGCTCCTCTCTCGGCACCCTGTCATACGCTTTCTCTAAATCTACAAAGACACAATGCAACTCCTTATGACCTTCTCTGTACTTCTCCATCAGCATCCTCAAAGCAAACACTGCATCTGTTGTGCTCTTTCTAGGCATGAAACCATATTGCTGCTCACAAATGCTCACCTCTGCCCTTAGCCTAGCTTCCACTACTCTTTCCCACAACTTCACGCACATCTCCCTTGTTCTTGAAAATTGGCACCAGTACACTTCTCCTCCATTCCTCGGGCATCCTCTCACTCTCCAAGATCTTGTTAAACAAACTAGTCAGAAACTCTGCTGCCACCTCTCCTAGACACTTCCATACCTCCACAGGTATGTCATCAGGACCAACTGCCTTTCCACTCTTCATCCTCTTCAACGTCCTCCTCACTTCACTCTTGCTAACCTTTGCTACTTCCTGCTCCACACCAGTCACCTCTTCTACTCTTCGTTCCCTTTCATTTTCCTCATTCATCAACTCTTCAAAGTACTCCTTCCATCTTCCCATCACACTCCTGGCACCTGTCAATACAGTTCCATCCTTATCTTTAATCACCCTAACCTGCTGCACATCCTTCCCATCTCTATCTCTTTGTCTGGCCAACCTGTACAAATCCACCTCTCCCTCTTTAGTGTCCAACCTAGCATACAAGTCCTCATATGCTCTTTGTTTGGCCTTTGCCACCTCTACCTTCACCTTACGCTGCATCTCCCTGTACTCCTGTCTACTCTCTTCAGTCCTCTCAGTGTCCCACTTCTTCTTTGCTAACCTCTTTCTCTGTATACACTCCTGAACTTCCTCGTTCCACCACCAAGTCTCCTTGTCCACTTTCCTCTTTCCAGATGACACACTGAGTACCCTCCTACCTGTCTCCCTGATCACATTAGCTGTAGTGGTCCAGTCATCTGGGAGCACTTCCTGACCACCCAGAGTCTGTCTCAGCTCCTCCCTGAAAACTAAACAACATTCTTCCTTTTTCAACTTCCACCACTTCGTCCTCTGCTCTGCCTTTGTCCGCTTCATCTTCCTCACCACCAGAGTCATTTTACACACTAGCATCATGTGTTGTCTGGCTACACTCTCCCCTACCACTACTTTACAGTCACTGATCTCTTTCAGATTACAACGTCTACATAAGATGTAGTCCACCTGAGTGCTTCTCCCTCCGCTCTTATAGGTCACCCTCTGTTCCTGCCTCTTCTGGAAGAAAGTGTTCACTACAGCCATTTCCATCCTCTTTGCAAAGTCTACCACCATCTGTCCTTCTGCGTTCCTGTCCTGAAGACCAAACCTGCCCATCACATTCTCATCCCCTCTGTTCCCTTCACCTACATGCCCGTTGAAATCTGCACCAATCACCACTCTCTCACCTCTGGGGATGCTCTGCATCACTTCATCTAACTCACTCCAGAATTTCTCCTTCTCTTCTAACTCACATCCTACCTGTGGGGCATAACCACTCACAACATTGAACATCACCCCTTCAATTTCCAGCTTCAGGCTCATCAACCTGTCTGACACTCTTTTCACCTCCAGAACATTCCTCACAAACTCCTCTTTCAGGATAACTCCTACTCCGTTTCTCTTCCTATCCGACCCATGGTAGAACAACTTGAACCCTGCTCCTAAGCTTCTAGCCTTGCTACGGAAAGGTAGCAGAGGTGTACGCTGACTGACACACACACACACACACACACACACACTCCTGTTGGCTACTGTGTTCCCTGACATGGATATTACAGAGTTGTTGTCACCCATCTCATGATACTTACACCTGAGTGAAACAGCTCATACCTGTGGTAAATATGAGATTCTGATGGGCTCTTATACCCTGTCTAACACGTTAAAAGCAGAAAGTGGGAGTAAAGGAGAAATAACATTGGGTACAAATGCTACATCAGACTCACCTGAGCAACAATCCCCTCTTATTTGCCAAGTAATTAAATCATTGGAACCACTTATTGTCCTTGAGTTTATCTTTATAGCACCAACAGGACTGTCGGCGAGAAAAATTTAACCAACAATTGCTGAGATCTGGTCTCACACACGTTTGACCGGAGGCTCTCAGGTCAGTGCAGTGGATGGAAACAGGCCTCTTGAAGCACATCAACAACAAAGATTCCTGGATACAGCAAACCTCACACACCACTATGGCGCAAGCCTGAGTCACTGTTAATGCAACAGAGTGCAAGCAGCCTTGCATCAGCTGTGGTGACATGTTTGGAGGAGTGATGCAAGATGCAACTACATATCCATGTTTGAACGAAATCCAGAATAAACTGGACGACAAGGTATACATCTTAATGAAACGTCAAGCCACAATTCAATTCAATTGAATTCTATTTTATTTATATAGCCCAGTATCACAAATTACAATTTGCCTCAAAGGGCTTTACAGTCTGTAACATACGACACCCTCTGTCCTTGGACCCTCGGTTCGACTAAGGAAAAACTACCCAAAGAAAAAAAAACAACCTTTTAACAGGGACGAAAATGATAGAAAACTCAGGAAGAGCAACAGAGGAGGGATGCCTCTCCCAGGACGGACAGACAGGAAATCGATGTTGTGTATACAGAATATATTCACAACAGAAGACCATAGTACATACAATTATAGTGACAAAATGTAGGTTGTAAAACATAAGGGAAGAGGATGGATCCAGAAGGACAACTGAGCAGCTCCTGGTGAAGCCCACCGAGCAGGATTATTGTAATGAATCCTTCACATTTATGTAAAAACATTTGTTGAGCACATATCAAACTGTCTTCAGTCAATATGTACAGATGATCTATTCTCTGCATGCTGATAACCATTGCATCACTTCAAAGGGCCGGACCAATTCAAAACAACAGGCTGACAACATGCAGAGGGGAGGGGGCAGAGATTTAATAAAATCCACCGTCCACCACTGATGTCTTCTTTAGGTAGCCACTGCTCTCGTCTGAAGCCCGGAGAGCTTAAATCTTTGCGGTTTCAATTATCCGTGAGGTGCAAAGCGCTGCAGCCAGCGTACACCGTACAGGTGCTGTGCCACAAGCAGAGATACACAGGAAACTTACACCAAAAACATGTCGATTGAAACAGAAAGGCTGGTGTTTCAGACTCCTACATCCATGGCCACACCAACTGTCCCCGTCCCCCAGCAGCAGAGCTGTTAATCTCCTGACAGGTGTCCATGCTAGCTGAGGAATCTGTCCAGGCTCCGCCCGACTTGACTTCCTTAACACGAGCTTGTAATACAACACATGGGGACACAGTGGAAGGGAATCTGATGCTGCATTCTCAGCAGCCAGCTAGTCCCTCCACATGGTAACAGCAAAATAACCTCATATTATTATTATTGTTACACAAATGTAAGTTCAATTGTACACACATAGACAAGATTTTTCTGTGATCTTCCTACACTTATTTTTTGAAGACACAAACACCAGACCCATGTTTCTACTTCCAAAAACACTCGTGGAGTCATCTGCATTACGGCTTTAGTTACTCCCAGAGAGAGGGACAAACATAATAATTTAACTTTTTAATTTAAAGGAAATAAGTTCCCCTGAAGTGATCATAGAATTGTGTAAATTAACTGAACTCCTCTCAAAGCAGATTGATATCGACTGGTAACCATTTCCTTTACCCAGAGGCCTCTTCCACTCAGAGGGCCCCTTCCTCCGCACTATGAAAGAGGCTCCATTCCACTAATATTATGTTTTCATTAATGAGAAGGAGCTTGAACAGTGCTGTGTTTGTTTGTGTTCGGGCCTGTCTGACTGGTTCCGCTTCTCAAGAAACGAAGGAGTAGGGGGAGGAGCATTGGGGGGGGGGCACATGTGTGTAGCTACAGGCGTAGTTCTCTGAAAACAATTCAGACGAGAGGAAGAGAGCGGCAGGGAGGAAAAAGAGGCTGCTACAATGCTAAGCTTGTGCGGCCAAGTGAAGGGTTTAAACGATAAAAGGGAGAAAGCCTTCTCCATATGCAACATCATTACACAATCACAAAGCCATGTCTGCTTCATTTCGGGGCTATGTTTACATCAGGAAAGACAAAGTTAAGGAGGAGTTGATTAAAAGGCAGAGTGTTCTTGAGGCAAAGCTACGGCGTGACTTACATTACCAACATGAAACAATGATAGCCAAGCTTTTGAAAAAGAAGCAGTGGAGCGCGTTCTAATGCTTGTATAATAACCTGTATAAAAACAAAGACAACGACGCTCAAAGAGCTCAAATGTCCAACTCACCGTTTCTCTTCTCCCTCTGATGGGTTAGGGTCTGGCTCCTCGGGAACGTGTTCCATTCACCTTAATTCCATCCAGCAGCAAATCATGAGAGACTGAGGCAAGCCCCACCCTCGGATGCGCGCTTGTCATTCGCCGGTTGGGAGGGGTCAGTCAGTGAAACATGACAGGTTAACCGTCCCTGGGGTCTTGGGAGGAAGGGAGGTCTCCAGAAGGAGTCGACCCCCTGTGAGGTCGGTGTGGTGCGGCTCGGTGAGAAACTGCAAGATGTGGAAGATGCTGGAGGTTTGGAGTTATCGGCTGGAGGTGGATGTCGGTCTCAGGGATACGGAGGGTGGAGTCGGATCCACTCTGGAAGAGAACAAAGGACACAGTCAGATTACGCTGTCGCCGGAGCTGAAACTATTAGTTTATCGGCAGAATGTCCAGAGTCCTAAAAACCCTTTGTACTACCCTGCACCATATTCATACCAGTACCCCAGTCCACACGCTTCCTCTGAGCCTTTGCAAGGTGCATTAGACATGCTGTGTGTTCAATTACAACAAGATATTCCTGCTTAAAACTCGACTTTCACATTTTGGGGGATAGGTTAGGTACACATCTTGCTTTTATCTTTGTGATCCACTGACTAATGGATTCTCTCAAAGGGTCTTGGGCAGGAAGCTGCCACGCTCTGCATCTCTGAGATGGACAGCTCTTGCCTATAATTGAGACCCCAACCTGGCCAGTACCAGCAATTTTAAAACCCGGCCTGAAATAAATCCGACTGGAACCTCCAAATTTGATACCCAAATCCGATTTGAGAACCGAGTTGTTAACTTTATTTCATCCTTTACTGACAATAAGCTCAACAGACTAACGGAAGGCATTGGATACACGCTGTGTCGTTCGCTCTTCCCACTGGGCATTGTTTATCTACTTATAACGCATGACATGCATGGATACAGACAACTGGCGCAGCAAGAGAGACAAAGTTAAGTCTGGATACGGTGGCCTGGAGGTCAGAGGGAAAACTCTGTCACCTTCAAATTCGCTGCTGCTACAACTGGCTAGTTCCTGGAAAACTGTTTGAATGTGACCTCTTACACAATGTCACCTCTTACACAGGGTTAAGTAGGTTTAAGATGAGCAGCTGAATGTGTGTGAAAGAAAGTGTGTGTTTGTGTGTGCATGTGTAAGTACTCAGAGGGTCTTGCTCCATTAGCCCCCTGCCTCCCTCCTCTGTTGTCCAAGGAAGGCTTTATTCTTTCCTCCGCTAATCCCTGGCTCAATGCCTTTCTAATCCGGAACAGTGGGATACAGGGCATGAGAATGTCCTCAGACATGACTGATATTAGTATCGCTTTTGCTGCTAATAGAGAGATTATGGGCCATATTCAAAACAACCTTTTTCTGACTTTTTATCGACTAAACAATTAATAAAAAAAGAATCAACAGATTAACTGATAATTAAAATTATTGTTAGCAGCAGTCCTGCAATAAAATCTACTTTGTTGACTGAAAGACCCTGACGCTGTTTTATGCACAGTATTCCTTTTGATTCATAAAAGAAACTGCATTAACATCTGACAAATTGAAAGGTTGAAATTGAAAAAAGACAAATTGTTCATTAGTTCAAATCAGCAGTGACTTTAATGCACCTTCTTTTAGAGTCTTATTATTTTCATTGCAGAATAACCGAATCTACAAGTGTAAACATACGCTGACTTAAAGTACACTCAAGTGTTACGACCGTCACAATGTTAAAAAGCTTTTAATAGGCTAATAAAAGGCATAACATATTTATTTATGACTCATCAAGAGCCTGAGATAAGAAACGCAGCTACCTCTGCCAGAGGTAGGGACACCAAGGGTGTGGCTGACGTTTAATGTCGCGATGTGAGGGGATGCTGCAGAGGGTGAACTCTCTTAACCACCGTTTCATTCATGAGATAAACAGCATCATGTTAGAAAAGAACGCAGCATGATTTGTTTTGCTGCACGTCGTAACATTGACATCGGCTTATTACCGTGTCAAACATAACATAAAGAGCCACCTCGGCATCCTCCCAATCACAATCACACGTATGGAATACACACAAAATAAGCTGCTGCCAGTGAACCGCAGGGACACTCCATTCATTGTTATGAAGAAAGGTGGTGCACTGTTGACTGCCACTCTGACCCTAACGGGACCAACTGTGGTGTGACGCTGAATAGGACAGTAATGACATAGACCCCAGAGGCCTACCCCTAATGGAGTGTGCTTTATCAAAGGCCTTCTCTCTATCACTTCGACTGGTGCTACAAGTGGCACTAGCCTCAGTGCTGTTGCTTGTGTGTGCAGCACAAACAATTAGTTGTTCACCACTCTGGGACAGAGAGGACGGACGAGAAAAGGGGCCCATTGTTTGATTAGCAACTGAAATTAATTCTAAGCACCAGCAAATAAACGAACAAATGTCCCATCTCATCGGAAGAAACGCATAACTGTTAGCGAGGAAAACATCTTTTGTGACCTGAGGGTTCATCACTTCTCCTTCATTAACTTCTCTAAAACCAGAAATAGACAGTCCAGGTAGGCCTTAAACTGAAATTTCTCCTGCTCACTTTTTTGTGCAAGGAAACAAACTACAATGACACAGCAGCTATTGTGCACATTTGTCCATTTTTAAAAGAGAACAAAACAGTTTTTGGACATATTTGATTCACACTAGACATTACTTTTCATTCACTCAGCGCTGCGCCTGTCTAGCTAGTTTTAGCTGGCTGTTTTTTTATGGGTTAACTTGTGGTGATGGCAAATAACCAGAATGTCAAAACTCATAACACACATAACACTGCATTTAAGTATTTCCAGAAAAACAACAAGAGTAGTCTGATCAAGAAAACTCTCCCCCTCTTCTGCAGGCCATAGAGTTGCCCTCTCACCTACTGTGTCCTTTTAGGTATTCATTCACCCTGGCCCCCACCCACGATGTTATGTTCATTAATATCCTCTATAGCCAAGGTTATACTGATACAGCCCTACAGATTTAGGGTGTTCAGCTGGTTTTGAGCATTAATGTACATACATAATTAAATGTCTGGGATTGTACACGTAAAGTATCAGTTGCAGATTTATTATACAACCATTTATGGTCTGTGCACATCAATGAGCAATAAAATATCCAGCTGATTGTGTACAGAGAGGAACCACATGCAACAAAGGTCCCCGGCTGGATTCAAATGACCCTTTGCACGACAAGACATTTTGACTTGTCTAAGCAGGAAAAGCACAGGTGGAAAATTTGATGATGTATTGCACACACACTGGGACACTTTAATGGAATCATCCTTAATTTACACCTGTGCTTTTCCTGCTTTGATAATGTCTGCCGTGAAAAGGGGCTATCCCAGGACATCCCGGCATGCAGTTACACGGTATGGGCCTTAAAATACTCGGCCACTGTGAAGCCCACAAAATCCATCTTTTGAGCATTAAAGACTAATCCGCTTTACGCTTGAAAGGTGGCTCTAAAGGTGCCTCATTGGCAGAAAACAGCAGCTGTCGTCAACAATGCAAAAAAGGGGAGGTCCTGTTGGCCTAGAGGTTAACGTGTTGGCCATGTCGTTGCCCATCTCTCTGTCCTCTCATTTCCTGTCATCTCTCTACTGTCTCCTGTCCCATAACGGCATACAATGTCACTGAAACATGTCACACTGCTCCTGCAGCACAATCTGCTTCTCCAACGTCCATCTGTACGCTGAGTATCTAACAAACACTCATTGTTTTGCCAATAAATTGGCTAATTCTGGGAGGAGCTTTGAAGCTCTATGTATGGCAACAGTGCCAAATAGAATTTATTTAGCCACATTTTGATGCAACTAAGAGATTCAGTGTGGAGTACGGCTATAACTGCACCAGTCACCACAGCTAAGGTATCACTCACATAAACATACTGTAGTTGATCTAAGTAGTGCATGTGCATATACAGTAGATAGAAACTATTAATGTCCTATTTATGTAAACCCACCTCAGTCCTCAAACTTGTAGGATTTGCTTTCAGCTTAAATCAACTTGAACAAATGCACATATATAGGTGGTATAGACACTGAGAGCTATAGACTTTGCTGCAAATGGTCTATAACATATATAGCACAGATTCACAACATCTGAAACGTTGCAATGACACATTCAAGAAGCTGCAATCACTGAGCATAAATCAAATTAGTTGTTTGCAATTAAATGTTAACTTGAAAAGTAGGACATTTTCTGTGAAACATGTAAGTTCTCAGATTCTTTACAATAATATCTCCTTTGTAGAGCGAGCGCACACACACACTTCAACTCACATGGCTCAGCCACATGCACCTTGATTCTCTTCCCTTCCATGACAGCTTCCAAATTTTAATTGGGCCTGCAATAACTGGCATTTTCCCTCAAGCAGGGTTCACCTTTAATTGCGTGCTCTGAAATACAGCCTTTAAAATGCATCAAAAGAATAACTAGTGAATGCATGTTGATGCCTGGAGAAGCTCAGAATTAATTAAACATGACCTGCTCTCGTTCTCCTCTGTTCCAGGCCAAAGAGATCGATGTTCCGGGAGAAAAAAGAGGCGGATGAATTCTTCAGTTTAAAGCAGCCCGGTGTAGAATGTAGTTCTTCACTGGGAAGAAATTAAGTTCAAGGATGTTTGGGTCGTGTTTTGATAGAGAGAAATCAATTGAAAGTATTATTAAAGAAATGGGGCATTGCAACAATATTTACGGAGCGAGGTCACGATACTGAGCTCAACATTTAGGAACTCGTGAGAGCTGAGACACTTTGATAGTTTGTGAGCTGTAGTACTGATACCATTAGCAGAAAGATAATGGGGAAAGGAGGGCACCTATGTAGGGCAGGTTTTCATTGCTTTTTGTTTGGTAGAATGACCCCAGTAACTGCACTAAAACAAGTTCTTTTGTTTACAAAAAAATCGCTTGTTGCACGGATGTGACATAGTTTGCATATCTGTGGCCATTTGATGCGTGACGCATAAATGATCCAAGGCTCGGAAGGACCGTTGGGTTTAAAAACCACCCCCCTTCAAACAGTTCAAACCTACTTCTGGACTTTAGTATTTTGGGCCAAGTCTAAAAACACCATGGGCTACACACAACTAGTCAACTTACTGGAAGCACAATTTCCGTTTTTACGCCAGCATTGCACTTTAAAATGCTGCGTTAGCTGACAGCAAGGTTGCCGTTTGATCCCCAGAGCAGTAACATAAATCTGACACGGGAAACAGCACTTGCCCTTCCCTCATTCCCACCACCAAGGTGCCCTTGAGCAAGGCCCTTGCAGCAGATCATGTCAGCTCAGATGGGTTCATTTCTTACTGCACTGAAACAGCCTTTCATGGTAAAAATGTTCACTTTTTTTTAAAGGTGTAAGAATTGCAGATTTTGGCCACCTGTTGAATTCACGCTCCAAGAGGCCAGTTTGATGACAGGGGAAACAGGTGTGGCGCAGGTGTTGTTTGTCATTGGTACCCAACTACAATTGCTGTTTTATAGATTTGTCTCTTCTAATACAGAAAGCCGGCATTATTCTGCATTTAACTCTTGGTCTCTGGAGTCTCATTTTAAACACCTAACTTTGCTCCAGTAGCTGAACCACCCGAATTAACTGACCCATTTACCATTTCAGGTTTGAGCCTCGCAGGTGTTACACAAAGAAGTAGGAACATGTCTTTACGTACCCTCGATACACTTCAGATAACTATCTTGACACATTTACTCCCTAAAAGGTTACTTCCGGGTTGCAGTAGATTTCTAAACGCTCAGGACACAGAATCGATTTCTCCACAAAGCACGTTTGTGAATCGGCGATACGTCATTTTGGAACCGTGATTGGTGCAGCGCTTCGCTCCCGGTTCACCACCTAATGGCACAGCTTGTGATTGGAGAAGAGAGCGTCAACATGTCTGCCAGCAATCTCATTCACCAAAGTCAGCATTATATATGCAGCATTAGATAAAGTAGTACATAAAACATCAAAATATTGCTTTAATTATTTTTCAAAAGTGTCCAAAAATAACACAGTTTCCTTGATGGATTACCAAGCCCCTGGTTGGATTATAGTAGCGAGTCACGGCTCGTTTTAACGGCTAAACGGTGCGTTGCAGGACAGTTTTTAAAGGAAATCGCTATATAAATCTGTTACAGAGATATGATTAAAAGTATGAAGTGAGTGCTTTTGCATTCGTAGGCGACTGGGGCAACCCCAGAGGGTTAAATATCCAATTTAAATTTTCAAAAGAGAATCATGTAATGTAACCTCAATGTCGGTGCAGCAGAAGATGATGGCGAATACATGCTCGGCTGCGGCGAGCAAAGCTCAGCCCTTAAGCTCCTGAGGAGAACCCGTGTTAGAATTCACACCATGACAGCAGTCGTGGCGTCAGCGCTCCCGACTCCCAAGGGTGGCCTGAGCAATTAGTGGTTAACTGATGGAACAGGAGCCGGGCCAAGTTGTTGATGTGGTGCACGCAGCCTGACCGTGGAAGAAATGGACGTGGGAAGGTGGGGGAGATGGGTGTTAGTACCCCGGGGTCGCAAGAAGTCAAAGAGCTCATGTTTCGTGCTACGTCTCTACTCGCACCCTCTGCAGGATAATTACTGTCAGGGGATTATTAATAGGTGCTAATAGGTCACAGTAAAGTGACTAAACGCTACATGTACAGCCATTTATGTTTATCTTACCATGGAACAAACACAGACGTCTGCATACACAAAAATGTTAATGTTACATGTGTATACACAAGTGATGATTTGGGGTTTCATGCTTGCCAGGTAAAGGAGAAAAATACAAACCACTCACAAACTGTATACTTTCATTTATTTATTTTTTATAATTACACCTGACTCAGCAGCGTGCTACAACTGACAAGGGAAACTGCTCAGGGAAGCAGCCAAGACAAGAATCTCTGGTTTCGAACAGTTGACCCATTTCGACACTGAGCTTTCAAGCTATGATCAGCGGCACTCAGTTGGTCTCATGTGTCCCAAACTTAGATGTCAAACAAGCAAACAATAGTTCCTTTAAGTTGTGACACATTCTACTGCTTGGTATGTAAGAGCAGGGCGTTTGTTGCTACACACAGTGAGCCCCCACCTCACTGTGTGTATCCAAGCCTTTAGATAGTACACACAATAAATCCCTCAGTGTTGCCTTGCTGAAAATGAGAACAGGGTGTCCTACTATGACTCTGCTGGTAACAGAATGTTTCTTATTCTGTTTGCATGCATGGTATGTGTGCTTGGGTGTGAATGCAGACACCAGCCAAGGACATATAGGACATACTGGTTAGACAGCGACACATGGCATGATACTACAGTTAGCGTAGGTTTTGTTTCTCTTATGCCAGCCGTCACTCCCAGTCCCTTTCACCAATGATCTTTTTCTACAAATGTTACGACACCTCTTCTCCAGCTGTCCACCTTGGTCTTTGGCTCTTTTGTTTGTTTTTTTTATAGATGATTTTTTTTTCCCTGGTATATTAGACAGGACGAGCTGAAGAGAGACAGGCAAGGCGAGAGAGAGAGAAGGGCTGACATGGAGCACAGGGCCCCGGGCTGGAATGGAACCAGGGCCACAGCGGTAAGGACTCGGCCTTAGTACATGGTGCGCCCACTCCACCAGGTGGGCTACCGGGGCGCCCCCGCTCTATGGCTCTTATAAACTCTCTGCTTGTCACTTTTAAAACTACTAATGATAATGACGATGATAAGGCTTGTAAAACTAAACCGCTGGGAAAGCTGAACCCCTGTGACATCTCTGTTATTTTTGCTCCCAGCTTAACACCGTGCCAAAATCGCTAGTGCTACATCTACGGATGGATAACATAGCAGGCCTCCCGGGCAAAGAGCCTATGACGACAAAAAGAGCCCAAGAAACTACAGAGATTCACAATGACTACGAAGAGAGACGGAAAACGACTACAAACAACTTTTTTTTTTTTGTCTCTTCCAGTGTTTGTGTCTAGCTACTATGCAGGAGAGGTGGGGCCCTTTCACATATCTGTGCCCAGGGGCCCAATGTCTCGTAATCCATCCATCCATGATTCCAACGAAGTCCCAGAGACAGACAGAGATGATAGATGTTGAAACAGGAAGTACATGTAGAGACTGGAGAAATCCAGATGGATATGTAAAGATGAGCTGGCCTGGTTCACATACAAAACAGGCAGACTGGAGCTCTTTTTTTAAACCTTTGTTTACCCAGCAGAGGCTGTCAGAATGGCATTCACACCCAGTAGTTACCCAGAAACACCGCAGCATTCTGACACCGACTGCTGAGCAGAGTTAGGCGTTAGCTTCCTTTTCTCAGTGGCACCTCAACTGTCATCACCAGTCGTTGGAAGGCCAGTGGCACAGCTAGGCAGAGCTGGCTGGCGCCTGGCACTGGGACTGATGAGCAGTCGAAGACATAAATTTATACGTGCATACTTGCAGGGTACGGCTAACTCATTGCTGCCAGCCTCTCCTTCTTCCCCTTACGAAGTCGCTCATTCTTACGGTCCCATTACAACAGACAACATGTTAACGAGTAACACCACGGCAGGCTGATATAAATACAACAGATGATTTGTGATCCCCATTTTTGTCTTTTTTCTTTCATATAGACAATACGATTAAATTATTTGATTAATCGTTTAGCCTCTAAAATGTCAGGTGGTGAAAAACGCCCATCACAAGTTCCCAGAGCCCAAGCTGACATCATCAACCAACTGTCCAAAACCCAAATATATTCAGTTTAGGATGATGCAAAGCAGAACATTTTCACATTTGAGAAGCTGAAAACAGCACACATTTGGTATTATTACCTGACAAATGATTCCATTAATCTTCTGTCAGTTGACGAAACAATTCATTGACCGATCATTTTGGCACGAGGCAAACCTGCTACCAGAGTGTAGCATCATGTAGTCATCGTGAATGTTTAAAAGGAAGACTGTTTGTATTAACAGGCATCTGAGGTCAGTAAAATAAATGGTTATGTCCTCAAAACAATTGAAAAGAAGATAACTTATTGCAGACAGTAACAGCAATTTTCACGTGCATTAATGGAGACAGTATGCCGGATTATTTTTACACGTTAACATAAAGAGACAAACTGCTAGTGGGAATAATACTTGTGGACATTCTGTGACTGGCTTGTGTAATTGTTAAGATTAAACATAAAATGGAACATTTTGGCAGCAGGGGCTAAATGAGTCAATGAATACTTACTTACGCGTACATGGACAAACCCATACATACATATTGAACAGACATTAACTTTTGACGTCCTAGGCAGTGAGCTTAAAGGGGGAAAACGAAGAAAAACAATCTGCTCTCGCTCGCTCTCTCTCTCCTTTCTCCTCTCTCTACCTCTCTCATCCCTCCTCTTCCTACCCTCTTTTGGCAAGGACAACCTAAGGTGCTGCCAAGAATGTGACTGAGTTTGGAAAACAAATCCAGCTCACTTCTCTCTCCCCCCCCTCCCCCTCCACTAGCGGTTTTACTTTTATTTTCCTTCTTAAGGGGGACCCATGAACGCTGCAGAGCACGACACCTCCCAAGGCTGAAGTTGAGGTTTTGGTTTTAAACAGATCGAGCTATCTGCAGATCACTGCCTTTTGTTCAGCTCAATGTGTATTTCTCAACCTCGGCCGACCCTGTACTCTTTCCACCAAACGCTCCCAAAAACACATCCCGCTGTTTCTCCTCAGGCCTTGCGTTTCCTCGTCAGCCCACCTTAAGAAAATCTGCACTCTGTGTGAAACTGTTGGAGGCCGTATGTGTGTGTGCTTTCCCGATTGTCTGAGTCTACTTCCCCACACTTGTTCATTTCCTCACAGCTAATGGAAATGCCTAAATGTAACAAGACAACACAGGAAAGGAAAGAGGCGAGATCTTTAGATTGTTGCTGACTGCTCTGGAGGATAAAATGGTACAGGGCATTCAAAGGCCTTTAACAAGGAGGGTGTTTGTACAGTTTTCAAACAGTCATTACATTACATACTAGCTATTTAAAAAAATGGAAAAGGAAGCGATCGATAATGGTAATACAAGCAGGATCCAAGTGAGAAAGTGCTGATTGAAGATGAAGATTTTACTGGTTTAAAGGTCAGAGAAGAGTTTCTTAAGTCAGGTTAGTTTTATTTATAAAGCCCAATACCACGAATCACGATTTGCCTCAAGGGGCTCTACAATCTGTACACCCTCTGTCCTTGGACCCTCGATTCGTAACAGGACAAACTGCAAACCTGCAGGCTCTTAACCTGCAAGGTATGCCCGAGCACCAGTGCAAGTTATGTCGCTTTGGCGATCGAATCCCTGTGTGGGTACAAATGTTTGGAGCCAGCAGTCATGCCCAATTTCATTCTGAGATGGATGAAAAGGTGCGAGTGTGTGGCGTACGTGTGTGTCAGCATGTGCAGGTGCTATAATTAGATGGGCCAGCGGAGTAGGGAATTCCATTTTCACTGTGTTTGTGTGTGTGACTTTTGCATTACTTTATTAATGTGTGTGTTAGTGTATACTTGCATGCGTATCCAACATTAGACAGACTGAGCTGGCAATGCTAACACAGCAGACCAGAGGAGAGGTTGTGTGTGTGTGTGTGTGTGTGTGCGTGTGTGTGTGCCTGGGCCCTGAGCCTAACCTGCAGCACCACTGTGTGCATATGCCCCACACACACACACACACACACACACACACACACACACACACACAGGGTAACTTTGTCCAACTGTGCCAGCAATCTGGGCAATCACTCTGCTCTGCCCTCCCTCCCGTTTCCCTCGCTCGATCTCTCTGCTGTCTCCACACAGGTGATGTTGCCATGCCAACGGCCCAGGGAGAGGTCTCCGTTTCCCAGATTAGAGATGGAGCAACAGGGAAACACCCCAAAAGGCCACAGGTTTACGAAAATGAATGAGTGACAAAAAGGACGGCATGTTTGTTTTCTCCCAATCAAACAAACATTTGCTTTGTTCTAGAAAAACCCACAAAACTTTGTGGCTGGGGGGTTGATGTGAGTTTCATTAATGAACTTCCTGCAAAAACACAATGGCGGTTTCCCTGACAAGAACTGTATCTGTTTAAAATACAAAGACCTGACTTCAGTAATATATATGCACAATTATTAGTTTTCTAATGTCCTTATTCAGTATTTGTAGCTAAATGGATTTATTACCTTTTAATACCTCTTGAGGCCCCGCGGACACCGTGGGAATAAACACAACTTACGTAGAAATTGACTTACTAGCCATTACGATGTATTAGTACACATGAGCATTGATTTGTTCATTTTTCATAAAAGCACATTCAGACACGGATTCACAGATTCCCATCTGCCGAAGTGGTTGTGAACAATTGCTTGCGTATGTGTGCACTGGCAGTGAGTATTGTGTGTGTGTGTGTGTGTGTGTGTTTCAGTGTGTGTACCGTGCACTCCGTTTCTTCGAGTTTACAAACAGGGCTGGGATCTAGGCACCAGCCTCAGCTCAAATAAAACAAACCAGATTTGCGTCAGGCGTATAAACAAGGGCACAAATAAAATTACATAAATAAATATGTGCAAATTTATCAAGCAAAATAGCAAAGCCTCGACAAATTGGTACGGGTTTGTGTTTGAGGGGGAGCCCGTCTGAGCTCCATGGGGACAGAAGCATTAAGATGCAGCCCACAGCTCGTCTGGTTTCTCTGCTGAAGCAGGTCTGTGTGCTTCTGTCTCAAGGTCTATATTAGTCGTTGATTGTAGACTTCAGCCAGGAAAAAAACTATGGAATCGTGGACATAGTTGACCTTTCTATTTCATGCTGTTCAGCTTGCGCTAAGAATGGGGCAGCATCGTCAGCTGTCTGATCAGAATCTGCTTTATTGCCAAGCAGGTTCACGCATACGAGGAATTTGCTTTGGTATTTCGGTGCAAAACAATAAACATAGTAGAAATAGAAAGAAAGATAAAGCAAGTGCAGCAGTTTAAGAATCAGAAATATAAATTTGACAGTAAGATATTAAAGAATATTAAAAAACATTATAAGAAAATAATAATGATTATCTTTAAAATTTTGATATTGATGTGAATCAACTGCCTTTTTTTTTTTTTTTACACGGACATGATTACCATGGAGAACTGGGATGAACTCTTCCTTTAACAGTAACTTTTCTCCACCCCTCAAGCCTTTCCATTCATCTCCACATCTCAGCCACCTCTGTAATGAGCAATAAAACACATACTGTAAAGAGACCACACACACACACACACACACACACACACACAAAGGACCAAACGTGGTCATTTCTTACATGTCCCCCACCCCACCCAGGGGCGTAATGAAGCATAGATGGCCTGGTGAGGCCCCTGGGCTCCCCCAAGCCATAATTACACCCCCCCACACTATAATCTGAATCTTTTCCTGACTGGATTCAGCAGAAACTCTGAAATAGGAGGAGGTGGAAAAGGAGAACCTGGTGGGGCCCAAAAGGTGGAGCCACAGGATGGAAGGCGATTTTCTTGGCAGAGAGTCTGGTTGGGGTACTGAGGACCATGGGCCCCCGACTCTCGACGGCTCCCACCCTAGTTCCTGTGTGGTCCTGGATCTAATTAGCACCAAGCCCTTGTCATACACGACAGATGCACACAAGGTACAGCTGCCCACATGTTAACGCAGGCTAACATGTACGTATACTTTTTACACACACACACACACACACACACACACACACACACAATCAGGCGCTGTAAAAGTGCTGTACACGGGCAGCATGTCCAAAAGTGCGAACACACACTTCTCACTGCTCAGAGACCCACTTGTCAGACTAAATCAAGAGGACGGGCACTTCACAGTTTCTTCGACTCATAGAGCGATAAGACACAAAACAAAACGGTTTGGTGGGGAAAGAGGAAAGACGAACAGAAACAGTGGAAGAATGTTGCGAGAGCCAAGGCTGTCAGAGCGCAAAGTTTGGACATGTCATTGCAACCATCCCTGAGGAATAAAATGACAAAGTTACTCAATCATTTCATCTTCTCCATGCTTTCTCCTTGTTTTCTGTTCATGGATGTCCCACACAAATACAAAGAGAGTACATACAGATTCAGTCCTGAGGCAACAGACACAGTACAGTATGTGAAGGAGAGAGATGTTTTTCTGCAGTGTGTATGAGTTCATCCAGAGTAGGCCGCCAGTGTGTGTCTGACTGTGTAAGAACTTGAGGAAAATTGTGTCCACGTGGCAGACTATACATAACATGTCCAGGTTGTGTATGTGACCGAGAATGTGTGTCAGTGAGTCAAAAAGAAACAAGATAGAAAAGTGTTTGACGTTGGACGTCAGGATGGATTTTATGGTACCTGAACATGTCTCTGAATCTCAGCAAGTTTTTGTCAGTGTCACAGTTCAGAGTAATGGTGGAAGAGCAAAAGAATGAAGGGAGCAGGGTGTACTCTTTTAGGATGTGTGTTCAGACAGGCTCCACATATCTTACAAATGCCCCCGGAGCGAGGCCTCGTGTGCCGATGATTTATCATCTGTCTTCACAGTGGTTATTTCGTTACTAACATCATGTCTTAATACGTTATTTCATCAATTTAATTTCATCTATTTAATGCCCTAGTACGTGTTTTAGTTAAAGTGAGACATAGGCAATCCAGGACTCAGTACTACAACAGCGCTTTGACCACATTTAATTCTTGAACATATTATTTTCCCAATTGAGCGTGCTCCTATGACAAAATGAAATAAACTACATGTGGCAAAGGTTGAAGAAACCGAACCGCACTGTGGGGCAAAGGGCAGGGCGAGCTTTCAGCAGCCCGTCACTGCCACCTCCACTTATTGTTTCTGCCTTGCTGGATTGGAATCTGCGTAACGATTGGCTAGGCCCAATAAAATACGTGTTGGGGTTATATGACAGGATATCTGTGGTTGGTAAAGTATGTATGTTTGTGATCACTCTAGATCCACATTAGGATATGTAGAATTCATGTGACTGTGTATAGTGTATATATGGTACTGTATGTAGATTTAGACTGTAGTGTTGGATTTGTAAAAGGAAACCATACTGCCTTTGTTCAAGATCCCCTCTAGACATTTTTTAAGACATAAAAATACTTTGCTTTGTATAATAACTTGTGTCGGTTATGGTTTTTCCACAAAAAAAGTTTTGTTACCGAGTTAAAAATTCTTAAAATGACACCTACTTCTTCTGCCTCATTAAAAAGGTCCACACAAGAAGTCTCCTACTTCACTGTAAAGCCCAATCTCAGTGTATGTGCACTGGAGGCTTCACGTTTCCACGTCACACTTGGTGTACGTTGCGTTCTGGACCACGGACGGCCTAAACTAATCAAGATGTCACAAAATCACGCAGGTATGTACACATCTTAAAACTCTAATTGCAGGTGAGCACAGCGAACTTTCCCCAGTCGACAGATGAATGAGAAAAACAGCCTTTCAGTGTCAAACCCTGCACATACATCATTCCACGCACAGCACAGCAAAGCTCGAACATCCAAGTGAAGCAACAATTAGCAAAACCCATTTTTGAGTGGAGGGGGACGTTAACACAGAAGCACATGTGTGCTCGTAACCGTCCTTGAGGTGGAGGCAGACTAACACTAGACTCTGGGCGGATGTAAATCCAGCTTTTAACATTGCATTGAACAGCCGACCAAGGCCCCTTTTCATTTTGTTTCTTTTGAGGCACTGTTTTAGAATCCCAACAACCCTTAATGGACTTTGAAAGCTGAACTAGACGGGTATCTAACTAATTTATTGTACGATCAGAATGCAAGGCTACATGGTAGCTAGACTGTGGAAGCGATGAGCTGTCAAGCCACAAACATGAAAAAAGTAATTATGACTGCACCCTAGACTAAAAGAAATGAACAGCAGCCCACATTTTGTCTCTTCAATTCTAATTTGCCTTTGCTTTTTCTGTCTCCCCTCTGTTTCACCTTTCAGGCTGGGCAATATGGTTGAAATCATTATCACAAGGTTAAATAAGAACACTTTCAAATATCAATTATATAATCACAATATGGCAAAAAAGTATGCAAAAATGTGCGAAACAAAACTTTTGACAGCTTTTAATTACAGCTTGCTGTAATTTAATAAAGTGAGACTATGTCAATTTTAAAAGAGGAAATAACACAATCTTCCTCCCACAAATAAAAAGTTGAATTCATGAGCAATGAAACGTACCTCTGCCTAATTCAATATAGTCAGGGAGTTTTACAGTTATAGTCATTCTTGGTCTGGTATGACTAGTAGGCAGCTAACTTTAGGTAGATGTTGCTGGATAACAGACTTTACGCAGTTAGTTAGCTACCTTTATGACTCTTCTCTACTGTTTCACTATGCTTTAACGTTTCCTGTTATCCTGCCACTGACAGTTGTGTCCACAGTAGCAGCAAAGTTACCTAGGTTTGTAAAATTTCAGCTGTAAGTCCAAAATTTAAATTGATGAACAAAAAGCGAGAAAAAGTGATTAGATGTGGATTAATGTGAAAAAGGAAATGTGCAGTAATGTAAAATATTAACATTGTCTTGAGATAAAAGAAAAACTGGTACAAAACTGCAAATAAGGCCAATCTCAGTTTTGTACTTTAATTAACCTGTATGGTGGATGAAAAGCCTCTTGGACAAATGCAACATTATGTGCGCTTAGGTTAGTTCTTGTTTGAGCAGTAGCCCTCGGGTGGGGGGGGGGGGGGCGCTTCATATGTGCTGCTTGACGGGGACAAGAATGAGGATGAACTACAGCGGGACAGTCCTGTTCGACCACATACAGAACAGCTGTTATGGAACACAGATGGCAGTGAGGCTCCTTCACACTTCACAGAATCTGTGTTCAAAATAGCGCAACACACACGAACATAGCATCAAATGTACATATCACACATACAGAAAATTGTGCCGGCGCCAACTCACGCGTTAAGCACAGACGGACATGCGTAGTGAAACACGCCCACGCATCCTGTATGGACCGTAGACTTTATATAAAAAGGTGGACGACCTGACAGCTCCCCCAAAAGTGAAGCCAAAACATCGCAATCGCCCCCTGGTGGCTGGCTGCAGTATAGGTCGGAAACCCCGCCCCCCTCGATGTTAGCGGATGGGACATGAGCGAAATTTAATCTTTTCCCAAAGATGGTTTCTGTCATTTTAGGTAGTTCTTAACACGCTGGTGTGTGTCCAAGTGTTCGTTTTTCAGATAAGTTTGGCTATAATTAGTTACTTGATGCTATAAAAACGGGGTGTCACGTCATGATTGACAGCCGAGGCCGGCTCACGACTGATTCGGCTGGGTGTGTGGGCGTGGCCCCCAACTCTGATCACCCCTGCGCAGACTCTGGCTCCAAATGACGTCATCTCGCGCATCCGGGATATTTTGGCTTAATTTTTGTACAGTGGGAGGAAGCCGAGACATGAAAAGGTCAGAGGGGGTCAGTGCGCTGAAGTTCACTGCGCCACTAGAGGCTGTTTAAGGCTCCTGTAGAATCAAGTCCACCCGACAAACACACACACACACTCTCTTTCTCTCTCATAGAAAATAAGTATTCAGCAGTGATAATTTGGCCCGCCGACCCCTGCATGCTCTTAGCCACAGGCTCATCTGAACCAAAGAGTCAAAAGAGGATGTCTGAGTAAGGAAGCGAGAAGGAAGGAGACAAACAAAGAAGACAGAGACAGAGTGTCTGCATGGCTGAGTTCACATTATGATCTGGATGTTTGATTTACAGTGTATATGGTTGCATGCAAAAGCATACGCATGTGCACATGCACAGGGGAAGGAATGCTGTCTGTCAGAGCTTTCCAGAAACACAACTGTCTGCATTAACAGGTGCAAATAATAATTCACCCCTACACGTTCAGTCCATCTTCATTTTTTGGCCTTTTTCTCAGCGAAACATTTTTCTCGCGAAATCTGTTTTCCTACAACTTTTGGTGAAATGGACATGCTTCGATGTTGTTCATTTTTCTTTTATTGTATCTCAGAAGGAAAAGTTCTTAAAAGGTCATGAGTGTGGGTTCCCGGCTTATTTACGCAGGAGCTTGAAGTTAAAAAAAAATAAAAAATAGACAAGGAAAAAGAAAACAACATCCAAAGTTCCAGTGTTCCAAGTTCCTCCACATGATTTAAGACACCCCTGAAACAGTAACCTGCCTGTCTGACTGTCACGGTCATAAAAAAAGGGTGAGCACGATGCCCAAACTATTTTAAAACAGCACACATAGTAGCTTTATCAATTAGTCAACAATCAGGATAAAATGACTATTTTAATAATCAATTAATTATTAGAAGTCATTTATAAAGCAAAAATGCCAAATATTCTGTAGTTGCAGCTTCTCAAATGTGAGATAAGTAACGTTTACAGTTCTATGATCTATCCACTGGTGTGAAAAGACAATGTAGTCCAGAATTCCTCGTGTTCGTACCGGCCATTCAAAGACAACATGCTTCCATTGGAAGAGAGGATAAAACCCACAGTCCTCGATCGCGCACAAACGTATTAAGTTAAGTTTATCTGAAGTTAATATGAAGCTTCAGCAGTCTGAGTTCATAAAGAGGGTATCTTTCTTGTGCCTTGCCTTTATTTCACAGAATAAACACCCTCTTAGTGTTTCCCTGCTGAGCTGCGGTGGAGGGACAACAAGACGAGGGAGTTTCGCACTGGAATGCGCCCGCTTGATTTGTCTAACTCAGACGTCTGAAGCCAATGTTTGTTCTGTGATGGTTTGTTTAACATAATTATCATAATAATGATAATGTTAACATTCACAGAAGGAAGAGGAATAAGCAAAGGAGCGAAAACATCTGAACACATTAAAAACATGCCACGCATTACAAACATACCAACGGCAGATTACCAAGTGCGTTTTACCCAAAGATAGCAATGCAGAGCGTAGAGCATTCGGGTGAGTGGAATCCTGCCATTATATACAGTACACGCTGCTATTGTTGAAATAATGCCTTCATTTATCAATGTGACCCAACCAAGACAACACAGACAAACAATTAACTACTGTAACTGGCTATTCTAGGCCACACTGTGTAATATTAGATCTAGTATGTGGAGCACAGCCAGCAGCCGCTACCGCAGGTCTCATTAGTCAAGTGGGGAATCAGCCAACACCAGGGACGACATAAAGACTTAAAAACCTCTGGACCCCAGCCCCTGGTCTCCATCCACTTCCCCTTTTCCCCGTAGCCCAAATAAATCACTTTATTATATTTACCCCCTGTCTGAGACCTGCGTTTGGGTCCCAACTATTAGCAAAAAGTTACAAAGTGACGTAAATAATGAATAAGCTCAGCCTAGCCCAGCGGTGGAACGCAGGGCTACTGGGATCTTTAGTCTAGGTTTCACTGTGGCGGCAGCACAGCATCATAGTCGGAGAGATGATGGGAGATGATGATATGTTGCCATGGGACACTAAGCTTCAGCAGCACATGTAGGTTATGTTCCACTTAAGCTGAGTTGTGTTAGCAGATTTTCCGGCGATGATCTGTGAAATAAAGCTTTTTGCTGCTGAAGGAAGGACAGCAGAGGCAGTAACGCAGATAGCAGACCGTATTCATAGCACAGTGGTGGAGAGCTACTGTATGCGTGTTACTTCCTGAGAGGCATGTGCACACATAACACCTGCCAGCCCAAAAAGCCATGCAATTACTATTTTGGCTTTTCTGAATGTTAGTGACATTTCTTTACTGCTAGTGATGCATGGGCCTGAACAACTCTGAATATGTCAAGATGTGACCTACTGTAACAAGATGATTACTGTAGCCAATTGTGTACACTGAGCCCAAAGCCAAATTGCAATAATTACATTATTTAGCAAACTGAACATGATGTTTAAGTTTGAAAATGTCCTAACGGTAAGATATTCAAGGAATACCGATGCAGTAAAAAAAAAAAAACCGTAACGATACTGCACGCCCCTTCTAAAAAATAAATCAGTCATGCTAAAAATAATTTACTAAATACCAATTTGACGGGCCGTATCATTCTAAAAATCTATTTCTGAGCTGGGTAGCTGAAGCCCAAACAGCTGGTTCAGCATCCAATCAAGTGACAGAGATAAAAGATAGAAAGGGGAAGCTGTCAAAGGAAGGAGAAGAAGATTAGCAGAGAGATTGCGAGAGGAGGAGGAAACAGAAGATGAAGCCTGTATGAACATTCAGTGCCATGCCTAGACCTAAAGATAGACATACTGCCATGTACTCAGCAGTGAAGGCACTGTATCTTCACATGCACGCCTCCTCGTTCTCACATGTGGTGATCGTGTACACAAAGAATCGTTCAGAACTGTTGTACAGTATCTTTATGAACACTGCCTGGATGGGGGAGTCTGATGGACTAAGTTACCTGAGGACATGCGTTTCAGGGGCCCCCTGCAGCCTGGTGGTCTAAGGCAGATACCGTGCAAGCAACTATCCCTGATTTGATTCTGGTTGGGGGGTCTGTTTAATGTCCATCCCTTTGTTTCTACAGTCAACTATCACGTACGCGCCGAACTGCCAGAAATGACTTGAAAGAAATAATCGGAAATATGTAACAAATTAATAATAAATAAATAATAACTGAATTATTTTCTTGGGCATGTTATGCCTTTTATTATGTGCCTGACAGCTGAGAGATGACAGGGAATCACGGTCCGTGCCCTAACCAGCGCCCTGACAAATAGATTTGCTGTTTGATTCTTTAATCCAGTTGCCTTGTTTGATTTAGTACTTCTACATGATGTGAAACAGCCCTCCAGCCTCTTCCAAATTAACAACCATGCAATTGTCCTGTGCCTTTGACTGATTAATTTCCTTTACTGGATTCTTATTAAATTCACAGCAATAATTTGCTGGTTAACTTCTCAACATATATAATTTCATTCTATTTTAATTGAATTCATTTTTGAATGTTATTCTGATGCAGTCCCTTGCCTTATGCCTGGCAATATAAAATTAAACTTGCCCTGCTTTTATTCTGATCACTGTCTTACACCAGAATCTTGTGCTACATTATAACATTTCTGCCAGAAAAAAATTGCAGTTTTGAAAATGTTTAGTTATATATTTTATCACAATCTGCCACCATTAGAAATGCTATCAAAGCATCAAAAGGATAACTTAAAAAGAAAAAAACAGAGATAAGGAAATAAACACAAGTGGTGTCATGTCTTGTTTGGGACCATGCTGCCCCTGCGTCTGTTCAGCAGCAAACCCTAAAAAGAGCCCATTGTGCAGCGGCCACAGCCCTCCTCTAAAAGCTGCACCCAAAGACAAACATGCTGCTTCAGCAGGCCTATGCCAGCTGCCTGGAGCTCATGTGACCTGTCATTAGACTAATGGGCCAACGATTAATGATAACATGCCAGCAGAGCTCTTATCGGTGAGATCTACAGGTCGGTGCAGAGCCATTAATAATATAATTGACTGGCGTTCTTTTTCTGCTGGCGGCCTTCTACCTTTCATATGTGATCTTTCCGTGATTACACAACGAGCCGCCTTCCTTTGTCATGAGTCTGCCATAATTACACTTCATGAATAAAACGAGACACTCCAGCATGGTACAAGCATTTTCTTTTATTTTATTTTACAGAGCATCTTAAATTTCTGGTTTTGTTTCATGTTACTTCATTACTCCTCCCTGATGCTTAGAAATAGAAACAAGATATACACAAAAATGTTGCTGGAGGACAAATCAGATGTATAACATAAACTATAACACCCCCTTTATTTAGCCCCCAGAGTATGATTTGATCCTGTCAGGCCTACATCAGCGCACCATGTACAACAAATCAGACCCAGATATGTTCCTGTTATCTCTGCTCCTTACCTTATTTAAAGGCTGAGCCAATCCACCCTGTGTAAAACACCCATTTTGCGCCGCTTGTATCCCGGGATCTTATTTTCACTACCCAAACCTCAAGACCATAGGTGACGTTTTGGAGTGTATACCAACTGGTGACTTATACCAACTGAGCTTCGCCTTCGACACATCGAGCTGAAGCATCCGACCAGTCTTGGGAAATATCAGCGAGTGAATGATGATCATAACAAATTATTAACGAAGGGTAAAAAGAGCCAACGGGCCAGTCAAACTCACATCATTTTGTAAAGTAAAAAGGAAGAAATGAACGTGAACTGGTTCATTTTTTTGGTATTGCAAACTTAGTTCAAAATTGTGCACTATAAACGTGAACTCGTGCATTTTAATATGTGTGAACTGAACTTTGAGCTAGCTCTCAAAGTGAAGTGTGAACTTACACAACATTGCCCAAGATACTGTACTTGAACTCCTTCACTCATCAGAATCCTCTAATGTAAATCATTATGAACTTTTATCCCGCGTCTGGACACAATCTCTAAATGACACAGATTTCAGAGCTCTAACTGGCTGAGCAAAGTGCCAGTAATGCGTAGTGAGAGACTGCTGTCATAGACATCACGATGAAGGCTTCCCAAACCTCTATTGTACACCAAAAACTGCACACAGCGGACATGTAGCGCCAGTCACATGTCGACGAGATGCTTTTGCATGGGTGCACGAGCTACCTGCGGTGGAAATATCCCCGCTTAAGAGGATTGGGAATTCAAACCCGGCACTTTCTGCTGAACAAAACATCACAGCTAGAGGGGTCCTGTGCTAGATGAATGCTTAGTTCTGCACAGAGGTGTGGTTGAGAGACACAGCTACGAGGCTTTACGCTCACCCTATTGATGTCGTGAATGTGTGTGCTTGGCCTTTGCCTCTTGTGTCATTTTGAGTCTGTCGTCTTTCCAGGTCTCCATGGTGGACAGGAGGTTGTGTGGCTCAGGTCTGTTTGGCGGCACCTGGAAGTTGCTCAATGCCCTCCCTGATCCATATTCTCTGATATGTTTACACTGTATAAATATCTTCATCCTAATTGCATATACTGTAATTTTACGTTGGTATATTCTGTACACACGACATCTATTGCACGTCTGTCCTTGAATGGGGATCCCTCCACTGTTGCTCTTCTTGAGGTTTCTTACATTTCTCTCCTATTAAAAGTTTTTTGTTAGGGAGTTTTTCCTCATCCGAATGGAGGGTCTGAGGACACAGGGTGTCATATACCACAGAAAGAAAACGGACTTGACTTGAAAATGTGACAATAACAACGCCAGATGTCTTTCCTCAGGGGCTGAGCATCAGCACTGAGATTTAATCCTTGTCTACAACAGCAACACCTCAGACAAAATTAAGTTCACCCGGACAAGCCACACAGGGCGCTTGTTTTATCTTTTAGCCGTCTGAAGACATTTGGGGAAAGCATGAGGTGTGATTCCGACTGATGCTGTAAGACATCTGATAGCCAGTTTGAAGTATGACACCTTTTTACTCAAGCTGAAGTGGTTTTGACTTTCAGTGAAGAGCATACAGAGCACCAAATACATTCTCAAGACTAAGAACTGAATCATGGAACAGTGTGTAAAAACATGGTTTATTACATCAGTTATCTAGAAATAACCTAGTGCCTGGTTTATTATTCATGACAACAGGGATATTACTCAGCGGGTGTCCAGCCTGAAACGACCCAACCCTTAATTCACCTTTAATATTTGTAAGGCTTGTAGGTCTTTCTTCTTTCCCTGTGGGTTTTGGGTGAGTGCATCTATGGATATGGAATACCAAAGATGGGCACTAAGAAATGAATATGACACAGAAACTTTAGCAAGACCGAATTAGACCTTTATGTCCAAAGCGATTATCTACCTAGCATGGCCAGTTTTCAAGCCCTGTGGATGCTGATTGGTATACTGTACAAAAATGAATGACATCAAACAGCTTCCTGTGAAGGTCAAAGTCCTGATATCTCCAACCATGCTGCAGCATAGTGTGCAAAAACCAATGAGAACATTATAAAAGGCGGCAACCTAGACAATTGGCAGAGGCTTAAAAAAACTTCAGTAATGACTGAGCTACAGTTTGGCGACAAACTAAGAAAAGTGTTAGGTGGAGTTAGCCTTTACATTGCCTAAAGCAAATATGTATAACTGAAGAGTGTTTGAGCAAGTAAATGAGGCAGCCCTTTGTCTAACTTAACTTCTTTTTTTTTTTTTTTTTTAAACATTCTCTTTAATGTTTGCACAAATCCTATTTTGCAAGACTTCTAATGAAAGAGTAAAATATTAAAGTCTCTATGGATATGAAGCACAAGAGTGAATAAATTATAGGGAAAGAGTGTGTTGAATAATTATTAATGAATTGCCAGGAGCAACATGACATATTTATCTTATTTCCCTTTTAGATTAAAATCCAGTACCTGCATTGGCTGCCAGTACGGAATCCTTTTCACCAAACGCGGAGTGATTGAGTGCATGTCGTGAAAACCGCTCCAATTATAAATCAACACAATCTGCAATAGCTTTGTTGCTTGCCATATACGTTTCTCTGTGGAAAGTTTTTATTGGAGAGTTTTTATCTTTGCTGTGTAATTGGGCTATAAAGCAAACGTGTGGTCTTTGATCTCATTGACGTTTCAGCCGGCGCTTTGAATGCAGCACGCCTATGGGGATGTTATTTACTGAACATTTGAACAATACGAACAGGCTATGCATTATTTGTGAAGCTGCTATACCATAATGATGGTTGTACCCGCTTGGTACCTCTATTGGCTTAGCAATGAACCATAGCCCATTTAACAGTATCAATCCAGGGATTTAAAGGAAAAGTCAGTAAACTGGGGCTTTATACAGCTGACAAACTCCACCACAGCTGAAACTGTTCAACTGCAATATATTTATGAAGGGAAAATCCGGTAAACAGTCAAACCCCCTCAACAAAGAATATGTTGGACACGAGAGGATATACTAAGATTCCACATTGGCCGCGTTTTCCGCAGTTACCATGAGGCGTATGCATAAAAACCCTCTGGCAACAAGAGCTGACAGACTTGCACACATTAATGTAGAAAAATATTAAAAGTACACAATCTACATGTTGCAAAGTTGTGTACAATCCTGCAGATCACTGTTGCTATAAATTATAATACATATAAGAAATAATTATTTATTTCAGCATCAAAAGGCCCAGGAAACAAGGAGAAGAACCCAGACCCGAGCATGGTGACTCATTATCACGGCCCTCAAGGCTTCTCAGCGACTAAACAAGCAGTCTAAATGGATAACCTAGATAGCACACAGCATCCCCTCATCTGTCACGCTCAAACACACGCCATACACGATCATGCGAGGTTTCACAGGAGACAGGCTGGCTGCGCCGGCTTCCCCGCGCCGTTCACTAACAGAGCCAGACATGCATGGCCGATGTCAGATGGGAAACATTAAAATAACATGGGACCTTAGGGGACCGGCAAAGAGGATTGGAGCATTCCAAGCATCCCTTCGCTAACGGTCCCTCAGCACTGGTGAAAGGAACACATGTGTGCGTGTCCCCTCAGTGACCTCTGGACGCTGCAACTAATCACATTGTATGCGGCTATATAATTACCTTGCTCATTAGTCCAAAACCCCAGGGTTATCTTTATCAACTGCCACTGCAGGCTGTTTTTGGGGAATGGACACATGTCGTTGCTGTGTCTATGTTTATTTAATTGCAATTGACGTCGTAGTCTGTCAGCTGATTAGCCGTGTAGGATAATTAATATGAATTCATCTGCAATATCCTATTTTGTTCTTAACCTATAAAAGTCACAACAAAATCAGTCGTTTATTAGAGTGAAGTGATCCCCATGCTCAGTGTACACATGATTTCGTGTGTGTATGCATGCTAGCAATACATTTTTATGGTTGTAACGTGAATTATTATGCACATGTAGCTACAAAATGGAAACCAGTTGACCAGACAAATAAACCCCTGTATATTCTCCTATAATAAATACCATCTTTGAGAAAACATGCTAAATGTCAGTATTTCCAGCTTCTAAAATGTCTCGTCTTGTACAGTGTGATAGTAAACTGAATACTTTTGGGTATCCGAGTGTTGATTGGACAAAACAAGCTATTTCTATACGTCAACCTTGGCTTTGGGAAATTATGACGAGCATTTCTCACAATTTTATAACATATTATGAACCAACCAAGTAATCAATTAAACAAGAAAATGATTGCCAGATTAATCAATAATGAAAATAATCATTAGCTGCAGCTCTAGCTGTTACCAATGCACAGGGGCTTCCGTTTACTGGTCATTTTTGTATATTACATTTTTCAGGTGAGTTTTATCCTTGCAAGGCCCATGACCTGAGGACTGATAATTTGACTCCCACCTGTCTTGTATCTACGTAGAGCTCGAATAGTGCTGAAAGAGAGTCCCATGAAACTGAATAGTCACATACACACTCCTCACATGCTGTAGATACACACCCTCTCTATAGCCCCACATATCCAGCAAGTGCCACTGCTTAACACACATTTTGGGTGTTTCCAGATTAAAAAAAGCCGTAACTGTACTCTTTTGTCTTAGTCTTTTTATTGTTAATCTTACTCATCATAAACACGTATAGTATTCTTATATTTAGAAATAGCTGGATCGTGAATGTGACCTTTGCAACAATATACAGTGTGCATGACATTTAAGGTGATAACATCTTTTGCATGCTTTGTTTATTGTTTTTGGGTTAAAGTTATCTTTTTTTGAAAAGAGTGTAGGGGAAATACTTTTGGGTGATACTCTTTATCGTATAAGAAAGTATCTTCTGTTGCTTTAAAGCCCCTGAAACAACTTGGTTTCAAATCTTACGTATTTCTCAATAGCATTAAATATTAAGTACAATAAAAAACTAAAGTTAAAGTTTGGGAAAAAAAACATCCTTAGGTATTAGTTATTAAGAATTTTACATTCAAAAACACAGCTGATCTTCTTCATCAGGACTGTGTCGGTGTAGTTTGATCAGATTTGACTGTGCTGGAAACAGAAGCTAATAACCACACAACTGTCATCCCATTTTGATAGACATGCGAATCTCCCTCCACTGGATGTATAATGAGCTGCAAGAAACTCAAGATTAGCATTTTAGAAGTGAAACGTCAGCGGTTATTTTGGTGAAAGAAACTCAAAAGTAACGCAAAAGCAGTGTAAAGCATTACCATTCAGAGACAGTAATATTGTAATATAACTAATTACTCTCAATTGACAGTACGTAGTTATCTATGATGTATTACATTTTGGAAGTAACTTGCCCAACACTGAAGACTAAACACCATTCTCTTTGGACTACCACGGATATACTGGAAATCTGAGCACAGGTTAACGTTTATGTCCAAAACTGGTCAAGCATCACTGATTTTTCCGTTATGCAGTGCCATGCAGTGTTACAGTCAGATAGCTGGACGTCTGCATTTATTCAGTTTATTTCAACACTGATGGTGAGCAGAGACGCCCCGGTCCTGTTTGTGTGTACCAGCTCCAGTTAATTGAATGCCCTGCTGGGCCTAAGGCTGTAGGTGTTGGTTTACCGCTGCTATTGATCCCAGGTCTGTCTCTCTATTAAACCAAAGACCTGCCTGCTATACTGTCTCCTACAGCAGTAGCATGCTGAAGCTTTCACACAAACCTACACACACAAGCTTAAAAGCACACACACCAGTGCCTTTACAATGCATGCTGCAAAGACAATAACGGAAATTAGGTGCAAACACAAACAGGATGAGCTCGAGAGAGAGAGAAAAAAAAATGGGAGCAGGCAAACAAAAAGCAAAAGAGAGAGAGAACAAGAAAGAAGACTTTTGAGCCATTAAACCAGAGCCATTAAATCAATTTCTTCTAATCTGGACAGGGCCATCCCAGAGCAGGAAATGCCAGCCAGTAAGCTTCTCGAGGGAAAAGCAGCTATTGTGCCTGCACACAGAGCATAAACTGTAGATCTGATTTAATAAAATGCCCTTTTTCTCTCCTGGGGAAGGTGCCTGATCTCCTCTTTCAATCTTTTGTTCGCTAATTCTATCAGTCTCTCCCTTTTCTGTACTTCCCCGTACATGACTCTACAGCAAATCACACACCGCATTACTAAGAACAAAGTGTACCTGATTAATACATTACTGACACGTCTGACACGGAGGGGAGTTGGCAGCATGTTTTTGCAACCTCTATTATTTTATACTATATAATGTGCACTACATAGTAAGACGAATTGCCTGCCAATTGTATGCAGCTCCAGTTCTTCAAATGAAAGCTATGTGCAGGTTTTTATACCAGCAAAGAAAATGTCTTTACAGGCAAAAGTACATAATGCACAACCGTTTACAGAAATGCTATACTGTTATTAACCATTAAACAAAGACGGGAAGAGCAGATGTAGAACTTCAATTTAAAACGGGCTCACTTGGGAGTAGGGTTGGAGCTATTGATTATTTTAGTAATGTTGTATTCTACCACTTACTCCATCGATTAATCGGATAAGAAATACTTTGGCTTTATTAAAGAGCAATAGTAAATATGCAGAAAAGAAAATAAGACAGGTCTCTTAACTAACTGGTTTCCTTTTTAGAAAAATCTACATTTGTATTGTTTAAATTGCATACAGTTATATTAGATGTGAAAATTAAACCCATTTAATGCATTTTATATTCTGGGTTTTAAAGAAAACGTGTTCTGAAATGCGAAAACAAACAGCTTCTGCAATTTAAACAAAAGGTATATGTACTGAAGTTTCAACTTAACTACCGCTCAGGCACAACGTGAGCCTTTACGGTCGTCTTTGTGGTGTTTGTAGGAGGCAACCACGAGAGGACAGGAACTGTGACGATCAGAATAAATAACATGAATGAGGCGCAGGCTTTCACAAACTGACTATGTTCTATGCACGTCATAACTAGCCACCATATTGATTTAAGTTCTTAACTAGCCATTATATATAGCTATAATTAACGCAGCGTACTTCCTTTACTAGCCTTCATATACCTTGTGTTGGGTCTGACCGCAGTCGCCCTGTGAACTGGATGCGCAGACTGTAACATGTTAACGTTATGCTTTCTGCTGGGATGCTGAAACAGAGACTCGGCTGGTTCACTTTTACAGCAGAGACGCTGTACAGAGTCTTTGTAATGGAATGGAATGTATGTAACTATATGGATTAAACGACGCTTCGATGCGTCAACGTTTTATTGCAATCGAGTTACCCGAGGAATCTTTTAAACCCTACTTGGGAGCAATGTTATGTTTAACGAAACACCAGTCTGGGAGATGCCAGGGAGTAGAGACAACAACGACAGGAGAATTAGACATCAGCGCTTTGTTTAGTGTAAGGGTAACTGGCAGCAAATCAGAAGCCTGTTTCATACTGAGCCGTTGTTTTGATCTGATTTGAGTGACTGACAGTGTATGGTGGGGGAAAAAAAAGACAAGGGTGAAAGAGATCTATATAATTAAGGTATCACAACATTTTGTCACAAGTGTGGCCGGTTTTTCTCCAAAAGCTGATGTTAACGTCAGAGGTGGTGCACAGCGGTGTCGGTTTCTCCCCTAAGGACATTTCACTAATTTTTGATGAAATTTCTCTGAAACTCATTCCCATGACCTGTACATCACATACCCTCCTGACAACGTCTCGGCTACCTCGCTGATGCTGTTGTTTTGCGACTCTTTTCAGATACTGTTACTTACCGTGCAAATGCACCACCTGCAGTGATAGTGTGACGCTATTTGGGCTGGATGATAATGGCTTGTGTCATTCAAGCTTCTCTCCAGGAGAACTCAGTGCGCTTGGTGGCTTTTGATATCTTTTGTGTGTTTGCATGTGTGTGTCTGTAGGGAATATGCCTTTATCCTCTGCTGGTGCATTAGCTGACGACGGAAGAGTGTGGCGAAGACATTACCAGAGAGACGTTTGCTCAGAGTGTGAAAGTTCAGACTCCATTTATCACCACCTGCCATCCGCAGATAAGTTTCTGTCTTTCCTTTGTCTTTCTGTATATCTGTGTGTGCATCCATGTGCATTCTTGTGTGCAAGCATTTCTACAGCCCCAGCCCTCTAACATCACACCCCTTCCAGTATTACTACCTTGTGTGAAAGAATCCGTCTCATATTATGTAATAGTATCTGTAAATAAAAGAACCGTCTCGGATGAACTGCAGAGGTTGCACTCCGTCTCTTCTCCTCCCTGTTCGTTATCCTTTCAGTTCTCTTTTTGCCGCAACAACACGTGTTCCAAACCACAACTTCCTGGTGGAGTCGCAAGCTGATTGGCTAAAAGCGGTACATACCCCCGGCACACCCACGCCGAAATGCTTACTGAGGTTCCCTGGCACTAGTTCCTGGCCTTTCCGCCTGAGCAATTAGAGGTTTGCATCTCTGTTATGCGACTGTACACCCACACACACACACACACACACAAACATGCCCCCCCACAGACACTGAGAAAAAATACACACATACCGACACACTAGTGCTAGAGTCAGCGCATTAGCAAACTTCAGTCCCGGGCTGTGCTGCGGAGGACAGCTGCCAAAAGTGACTGGCTGTGTCAAAACACATCGCTCACACCTACTACTCACTGTGTTTTTATTCCAGTGCTCTTTCACAGATGGGCTTTCAGTAATATACTTCATAGGGTGACGTGCTAAATGCAGAAAAGCTGCGGAGATGGGACAGCCACTGTGAGTCAAAAGGGGACCAATGATGTACAGTAGCTCTAGAAAAATTAAAATTAAAATTAATTCCTATGGGTCACAGAATATATGCAGTATTTTCATACTTTCTGTGGCTTTTCCAGGAGCCCGGCCCTTTAAACCCCACACTTAGCCCACAGTGGGAACTTCATCGCAGACCACCTATAGGAGATTTGTCATCTACCACTGATGTACGACTGAATGACAGTCAAAAGAGTGTGGACACAGAAAAAGGGAGAGATAGTAAAAGAACTATTTCCTAATGATGTGCTAAACTCAGAAATAGTGTGGTTTGGAGCCGTGATCCAGCTCGTTCTGCTTTGCTGTCTTTTATGCAGGCTGAAATTAAATGGAGGAAATGTGAAACTGCGGTTTTATACGATGAGTAAACACACGGCTCACATGGGGGAATTCCAGCTCTGTCCTTCCTGGCCGCCCACCACATAAGCACTAAACAATAATTTAAGCTTGGACTTAAATTTAAGAAAAAATTATGAACCGTATGTAAAATAAATGAAAGCCTAAAGAAAAATCGATCATAAGAGATTATACCCAAGTTCGCGTCTTGATTGGGTCTTGTCAGTCACGACGTGTCCTTCCCTGATTGGTCATGGCCCTGTCATGTGTCTCTTTTCTTGGAAGAAAACAAGCACAAAGCGTGGCCAGAGACGGGTTATCGAGTATCTTCGGCATGGCTAATTCAACATGGATAACAAATTACAGGCGCTGCTGACTTTGCTGCCTATCCTAGCAGCTGTTGTGCAGTTAAATTCTGCATTTTATAACGCTACTCCTGCGACTACTGTTCGAGCGATTTGTGACAATTCCCAAATCCAGCGCCGTTATTAGCCCTACATGACCACCAGTGCCTGGTGAGAAAACGTTTGAATGTCCAGATGTGGGAGAAACTTCAAAACACCGAGTACAGAGCCCGAAGTGAAGGATCGTGTCGTCAACTTCTACCAAACAGTTGAGTGAACAAATGTTTCATGGGCGTTGTTGTCGTAATGGATTCGTTTTGATGCATCAATATTTAACGTTATGTAGGCTATGAACATCATTGGCAAATGTGAACTCGGAGTATGTGCTATGATATTGTGGAGTATTTGAGTTTGCACATTGACAGAATGGATGTTATATTGTCTATATTTAGAAAGACAAACAAGGACTTTGAAATCCAATGATGGAAAAGAAAGACAAGAAAAATGCTATCAACGATGTTTTTATAAAAACAACATGGAGGATTTTGTGAAGAGCAGTCACGTTTGTCTGTCACTATTTTTGTCCCGCTTTCTGTTAACACCAGCACGCGCATGCCCAGTATATGTGAATAGTCACGTGATTGGTCACGTTTTGAGGCATATTAGCCTGGACGAAGATGGTTTTAGTTATAAAAACGCCGTTTTTTTTAAACTGAAGTGTAGCGGTGTGGACGTAGCCTGAGTCGGGGAGAGCATATAGGAGGTAGTACAGCAGAAAGCAGCAGTATGGGTAACACAGTAGCAGGGCCATCATTGATTATGGTCATTAACAGAGAGGCTACATGCCTCATTCTTTCTGCCGCGACGCAGAGGAGAAATGAAGGACAGAGGCCAGGGAAAAAGGGTGGGCAGATGTGACGAGAACACATTAAAAAGGTAAAATTGAAAAGACAGGATGGGCAAAGGTGAGAAAGAGAGATGGTTGTCTGGGGACCATGAATGTCTGTGAAAAATGTTGTGCCAATCCATCAGATAGATGTTGAGATATTTCGGTCTGGACCAGAGTGGTGGACCAAGTAACCGTTGCCACCCCTAAAGCCACGGGTAGCCAGCATGCTAACAAAATTATATCACAGCTGGTAACTGCTGAATCACAACTCAGGTGTTTAAATTCAGAGGGCTGTAGGGGTGCAACAGGATTAACGTCAACGTCTAAACACTGTGGGACTTAGCTAAATAAAGCATGTTTAAGTAATAGCATTTAAGTTAAGCGCCTGTAAACGCACAATGTCTGCCCATTGAAACCCTTAGATTTCATATTTCACCATGATCATGAAAAGGACACTGCAGCTTAGCCCACCGATCTTTTGGAGAGCCATGTTATAACTGATATAAATTGAACAAGATTCAAGGCCACTTATCCATTTGTTTTGGTTATGTTTCCAGACCTTGTTTTATTTCAATAACTCACAAGCTGCCAAGGCTGCTCTGAGGCCAGGAGGAGAAACAGAGGGAGAGGGACGCTGAGGAGAAGAAAAGAGGGAGAGAGGAGGGAGCCAAAGCCCAGCGGCTCGCTGCAGAAGACCAGTCTCTTAGGTAGTCTGCGTGTGCGTGTGCGTGTGAGCGCACATAATGGTGGTAATTAGCTGATCAAACAGATAGACAGTGGGCCGACTCATGCTGTGGGTGGGCTCTAATAATCCAGATAATTAGGTATGTGGTTTATATGTGGCTTGTATGAATGTGTGTGCATGTGTTAGTCTGTGAAATCTGCCGTTAAGCTCTAACAGCACTGCTGGATACTGCAGCGACCGCAGCGCACTAATCACTAATCAGACTCTGACTGATTTTCTTTCTCAATTGTGCGTGTTACTGAAAGAAAGCTTTTACCCTACCAAGAATCTCAAATAACTATTTCTATGGCAGTCAACGGCTTCAATTGATATTTTTGCATTAAATACTCACGGTGGAAATGCCGGTGGAAACAGATTTTTCAAATACACTGTCCATTTCTACTGCACACATGCTGCCTCTCGCTGTTACAGACCTCCACTCCACCAGAAAGCCCCAAAGAATAAAGATTAAAAAGAGCACAGTTCCTGTTTTGAATCCAGACAGGGGTCCTTGTTGATGCAATTCCATGATGTATCAAAGTTATTGGTTATCTTCTATATCATATCTATGTCAGAACCTTTCGAATTCACATTTTATTTTGCCAAGATTTCTGACATTTAACCACAACTCCACAGACCCTGCCGTTCGACATATACACCTACATAATTGCTGTAATGGAAACATAACTAACTTTAAAATGTTATCTACCAAATACCACTGAGTCAACCAACTCTTACGGTGTCAGAACTTTACAGCGCAGAAAGTGATCTCAAATTTCAAAGCGTAGAATCCAAGTTCACACTTAAATATACTAGTGATGTGAGGACTGAGCAGACGCAGGCCTGCAAACCGAATTAGGCCCCAACTGCTAGTTAAAGAAACCAGGCTGTAACCTATATAACTGGCCCAGACCAGGGGTAAGGTTCTACCTCCCACTGTGCAGGATAAAGGTCCTCTCAACAGGTTTCATCTGTCCCGCAGCTGCCACGTCCCACATCCATCTAATGACATTCACGAGCTGATAGATGGGACACAGGCCAGGCTGCCGTTTGCGTTCATGCAGGGTTGTTTGAGCAGCAAAGACCCACCCTGTACGCGCTCTGATGTCATCCGTGGTGGCCAAGGCCAGACGAAATACTGTATACACAGGGGGAAAATTCCCGTTGACACGTCTGAAAAAGACTTTGCTCCCTGGTCTAATATGAGGAGAAAGAACTTCAACAAGATTTGGCACCATAACAAGGATTTCTTTATGCAGTTACCCCAAATGTAAGACTTCATAACACATTATATTTGTTCCTGACGACGCAGATGCCATTTTGGGGTAAAATACAGTGTGTGAATATTTACATTCAGTCATACTTGAAGTCCTAGGGGATTGTAAATTGTGGAAGAAACACACACACACACACACACACACACACACACACATAAGCTAAAAACACTTGAACATAAGCACATTTAGCAGGCTGCAAACACACACACACACACACAGAAAGCAAACAGTCAATTTTTTGGGTGCTCTCCAAGTCTGGTGCTCCTAACAAGCAGGCGCTCTCGCTGAACCGCATCAATGTGTTTCTGTTTGTGAAGTGAGATGATGGTGGGCATGTGAGGAGGAGCGAGACGAGCCAACAGATAAGCAGGGAAAGGATGTGGACGAGTCATCACACTCGACAATGCCACAGCAGGGAGAGAGAGAGAGAGAGAGAGAGAGAGAGAGAGAGAGAGAGAGAAAGAGAAAGAGAAAGAGAGAGAGAGAGAGAGAGAGACCTATTTGTTACAGTTCATTATCTGATGTGATTGTACTCGGAGAGTGAAAGTCTTGATGATGGCCAGAGCCTCTGACCACAAAGGGATTTTGTATGGAAAAGCACAAACAAATAGAATAATTACCGCACCAAAAATCATCAGCGAGTTTTCTGGCAGACAGAGACTGGCACGCAACGATGGGCTATGCTCTCTCGATATTTTATATCATTTTCTGATCGTCAACAAAAGACCAAAACCAAGGTAATGAATTGATCCGCCTAACACGTGCTGTGTGCATCAAAGCCTGATATATCTTCTTCCTCTGCGCTACAGAGCTCCGTTGTCCAAAAACTATTAAAAACACATCAGTGAGCCTCACTGTTGCACTGGGTGACATGTTCCTTTATTACCGTGAACACACACACACACACACACACACACACACACACACACACTGTAGTTTATTTCGAGTCAATACCGCATACACCATCCTGCTGCTGTAAATACTCACTGGAGCACCACATGTGTATTGATGTGCTATAAATAGTCCCCAACAAATGCACTATTTACTCCTGTTTGAGTAACATTTGCTACAAACTACACAGCCCAGTTGTTAAAGGAAGAAAATGTTCCTTTTTAAAAAAGGTAGGTCAAACTAAATATATTAGTTAAACTATATATATTTTGACACATTTTTTGAGATAAATGTCTCGAGTAGGAATTAATGGGATTTGGTCTTGGTGCCAAACACCTATGGTAGAGAAGTCAGAAGGTATTGAGAGATGGACTTGGATTGTTGGTTTTGGTTATTTCATGGGATTTGTTGACAATAAAACATCAAGAACATCACCAGTCTTACCCTTTAATGCTGGATGAAATAGTTGGATCTCATAACCTTAATTGCAAAATGTCCTGCTTGATGCTCTTCTTTATGTCCAAACTTCTTTTTGCACATGGTTCAACAGCACATAAAATGTGGGATCTTGAGCCTGGCCACATTTACTGTATATATGTTGACATGATGGCAGAGAGAGAAGCCATGCGGCTAAGGCACCACTAAACATAACAGCCCATTAATGCTAACCAGGTCTTGGAATAGAAGGCAAAAAGCAGAAGAGAAAAAAAGCTGGTAGAGCTGACATCTACAAATACAAATCTAAATGCCACAGGAAGAATGAATAAGTCTGGTCTTCAACCACCACAAAATAGGGCCTCACTTGTGTAGGACAGCTGCAAATAACCACACTCACTCAAAAACATCAGCAGCAGCAGTGAAGCGCGGGGTCGGCACTGTGTACTTTCTGTGCTAATGTATTCGATCTCTCGTTACCCTGACACCTGTACGAAAAAAAATTTGCTCACTTTAGTCACTGTGAGCATGCAGGCCCGGCCACGAAGAACACACTCTTTCGCTGCCCGGACCCACTCTGTTTGCCAGGAAACCGTTTCCTCTGAGCTGCTAGCAAATAGCCCCTGAGCGGTGGGGGAGCCAGTGATCAATGAGCTGTGGACAGGGTGGCAGCAGACAGCTAGTTAGTTCAGCTGATGATGCACTGACAGAGACCAGCAAAGAACCTCTCTCCGTGGCTGCTACAGGCTGGAGGAGTGACGGCTCAAACGCACAGCGGTACACACTGAGCTGCTGCTGCTGGCAACAAGCCCACCTGGCTGCCTGTATTTACCTGGGTTTCTCCACTGTGTGCGTCCACCAACCTGTGCTGTCGTTCTGCAATTCATTGGTAGATTTGGCAAACGTTTACATTTGATTTTTATGTGTTTTTTTAAGTCACACTTAAGTCATATAAGGCATTAGTTTAAGTTAAAAACATACTGACATAATGTGACTTGTAAGCAGTTTAAACAAAATGTGATTTTTTTTCCCTCTCAGATTGTTTCATTTGAAGGACTTTTAGAGCTATAAACACATTTTGTGTAGCAGAAGTTGTTTTAATTTATCCCATTATTCATCTTACAACCTCTCCCAAGTTGGGAATTACTGAATTAGTCCAATAATCAACTGATGAATCAATTTTGATACTTGATTAACTGTTCAAGCAAAAATGGCCAACATTTGCAGGTTCCAGCTCTTGCATTTGCAGAATGAAAATCTTTGAATAATCAACAGATTAATCAATAATGAAAACACATTACTTAAACCCTGATAATTGTTAAGGCACAACTGAGATCACAGTTTTTTTTCCACCACCATATTATTACTGACATTGCACTGACTTTACTCTAATCACAGATTCCTTTTACGTTGCTATTAAGTAAATAAAAATGAATATTAATTATGTGTATTTTTATAGTGTGACAGCCAGTGACTTGGGGGCTTTCGCCTGCCGTTACTGCGCAAGCCTTCACAAGCATGTGTGTGTTCTGCATAGTCATGTGAGAAAGAGGAAAGAGGAGAGAGTGGCAGTAGCACCATGTGCATCCTCTCCAACCCTTCTGTGGGGAGTGACTGAGTCGGGGAAAGAAAGCGAGCCCTAATGCCTCACCCTGCTACGACATTAGGTTGCCCCAAAAGCACGAATGGTCACCTCTTCAAACATTTGCAACGTATAGTGAGGAAAGTCATGTTTTTTTCTGTGGATAAACAGCTTCTCTGGCAGAGGTGAGCTGGTTGAGATAAATTGGAAGAATGCTAGACTGTTCCCAAGACACCTCAGTCGGACAGATTTGACCTTGAACGGAGCTTAACTGTCACACTTTTCCAAAAACAACTTCCATTGAACTTGGACCGTGTTCGTGTGCGAGCATGTGTGCTGAGTGGGCACATCAGCAGGGGCGTAGGACTAGGGGGGGGACTGAGTATAGAGGGCCCTCATGTGAGGAGGGCCCACAAAGACATTAGAATGAATAGCCGCTTGTTCAGGGAGGGGCCCATAGAGAATGCCTACGTACAGGGTCCAGAATTTTGCGCTACGCCCCTGCACATCGGTCATTGCTAATTGTCTTCGATTAAAAAGACAGAACAGGTGCACAGTGGGACCAATTTTAAAAAGAAAGTAAATTTTTTTATTTCCCAAAACCCGTATCGAGGCACTACTGCTTTGTGCTAACAAGTCTTTGTGCATGTATGGAATGTTAAGTGAACCGTTTAGGAGCTGCACAGCAAATTTCGTTGTACAATGTGCAATGACAGTCAAGGCATTCTATCCTTTTCTATGTTTACACCTGAGGACATGTTCACTGCTTCTGCAGTCAAACTAGTCGCCCAAATCTCGCTTTACCACAGCTGTCTTATAAAGGACACTAGAGCTTTCAGGTGAAAGCACTGCAATCATCACACACACAGGGAGACGCAAAGAACAGACACATCGTAGGCCAGTACACGGTGGTAGTTGTTGTCATCTGACTGGAGTTATGCCAGTGATTCGCTATACATTTGTAGGGGTTATGTGGGTAATTATCTTCATTGTCAGCGTTAGTACATCTGTCTATTTAACGGATAAGAAAATAAGAAAGCGCAATAGAGATTAACTGTGATTTCCCAATAGCAAAGAGGACAATTTATTTTTTTTTTTTTATTCAAGCGGAAAATATGTTGTTTTAGTGCTGTGCAGAGCCCCGCGGCTGTATTTACAGAAAGTTACGCAACCAAAAGCGGTAACAGTAACAAGCAAATGTCTACAGAAAAATGAATGTGAATTATTTTCTTTGATCCTCAATAAAAATCCTCAAATCACAGTGATTATAAACATTACAATCGCTGAGAATAAAAACACAATAAAGCTAAAGAGGAAGGCACATTTCCATTTCCGTTGTCCATCAAATTAAACCACTAAAACACCATGGCACTAGTAAATAGACTCTTCCCTGTGTTTGGATACATAACTTACTGGACCGGAGTCACAAGAATGCGAGTTGACAGACTGTCTCAGAAACATGATATTAAAATCCATTGAAAAACCTTCATAAACAGCCTGAAAAAAGGGCTGCATTTTTGTGTAGAGCATTTTCGCCTGAGTTTGGACAGTGATTGACACCTAATGTTACCAAAAGAACTGAATCAGTGAGCACTGATTCGTACTGTTCCACATCACTGGATCGTGATGAGGAACTGTGCAAATCAGAAGAGGGACTAGTGTTCCTTGGGTTACTGTGCTGCAGAATTAATTCAATGGCTTGGATTCAGTGCATCTACAAAGCAGCCAAGATAAACTTTGCTGTGTTCTTATATATGTCCAAAGAGTAGACGGATGAAATACATCATTTTATTTTTCAAAATGTCACTGCTGCTGTTAATATGACTGTACTGCGAGCGTGCAGTAAAATATATTATATATAAATATATATATATATATATATATATATAAACATGACTGCATACAACATGCACCGGCTAAAATATGTGCATGCTACACAGTTTGTACACGCGCGTATGAGGTGTGTGCACGCATGTGTGCGAGTGTGCACTGCAGCAGCGGTCCTGTGGCACCAGGTGAGATTTATGAGGTGTTAAGAATGCTTGCCTCTAGCCTAGTGACGGGAGACTGATCCCACCTCCTCGCCTGCCTGTGTGCCCCTGCCTAACAGCCCGCCTGGCTCCTGCTTTAAAAAGACACACACAAGCACTGACGGACACACGCTCACGAGAACACACAGCTGCACGTGTGCGCACAGTGCCCCTCCCCCGCGCACGCACGCGCGCACACGCGCACATCAACCCGTTGAACCCAAAAGTGTGAGTCTAATGTCTGCACCACCCCCATCCCCGCTCTGAAAGACTCGCCTCCGATGCTTTTCTTCCCCCACTGACGAGATCTCTCCTCCTCCTATGGAGAAATCACACATGTTCTGGCCTTCGTCTAACCAAAGAGCGCGGAGATACTGTCCAGTGGGGACCACTCCGATAGAAAAGCTCCGATTGAAAGCGGCTCGAAAGGTTACTGCTGGAGCCAGTGAGCACATTTCACAGCTTTTACAAGCATCATGAATCCCCAAGGCTTCTCACTTTAATGAGTGCCACTGAAGACGCTCTCTTTCCCGACAGAAAGTATAGCGTTGCATTTTCTCTTGCAGTTGCTAAATATGCTATATCTTAAGCGAGCCAGTAAACACATACTGTATGTATATAGAGTATTATGGACACAGTATTTATAACTAGGGATGTCCTTCAAACCAGGATCTCTGCCGATACCGAGTATCATCCAGCTCACCGTCAGCTTTATTTTGGCCAATAGCAAGCCAGCCATTAAAATATGCCCCGATACCAATTATTTGTATCGGCTCAGGACATCTATATTTGTACCACAATAAATTATACTTTAATTCTTGCACCAAAGAATCTGCTACTTGAGCACAACCGGTCGTGTCCCAGGCCAAAAACTACTTTTTGTATTTCTTCCTTTCGTTTGCCTCTTAAAGCTTCTTTTTAGTTAAATGCATGTAGAATTTTGGGTTCGCCGAGAAAATCCAGCTACAAAATGCATTTATTAGAATACTTAAGGTGTCAAATCAATAATCCAACAGATGTCTGACAATTGATGAATACCATTGGATTGCACGAAAACAAACTTTACTCAAAGTAACGTTTCCTCTAGTCAACTAATGTCGCTTTTCCATGACCAGCTCAACTCGTCTCAACTCGCTTTTCGCTCCTTTTCCACTTTAGATAGTACCGCTACAAAAGTACCTCGTCGTCATAGCAGGAAACTGCCGTGACGTAATCTTCGGCGCGACACACACCCGCTAGCCACACACACACACAGGACAATGGAGGAAATCGAGCGTGTGCTGTTTTTGATCCCCGGGACGTGGCTGCTTCTCACAGCAAGAAGACAAACGCTGTTTCGTTTGACCGCGGCGTGTTCTTCCTAGTTGCCATAATAGCAACGGGCATATCACGCAGTCTCTGGCCAAACTGTTTAAAAATGGGGGGGGTTAATAAGGACACTCTGTCTGGCGCAGTGAATGGATGTCAATTACTTACAACAGCATCATAACAACTTATAATACAGGTAATTATTTAGAATAGTAAGAGTGAGAGAGACTTCTTTACAACCTCTCCCCCCACAGTAAGAGAGCGGGACACAACCAAACCTGATGTGCACATGTTGCATTGATCGCCACAGCAACACACGCGGACGGGCTGCAACAAAAATGACAGCTCATTTTGCTCGTGAGGAAAAAAGGCTACCGATATGTATATTGACACCGATCGGTTCCAGCGTGAGACTCCCTCAAACCTTCAATGTGCTATTATCCTGGAATTATCACCTGTGGTCACAGCAGCAATAACAAAGGCTTCCTTTAGCATCGCCTCAGTTCCCCCAAGTTGCACTGTAAATTAAGACTGATACCAGTCCCCTTTGGTCCAGTATGAGCTCTCTACCATTAAAGCCTTTCTCACCCAACATCTGTCCAAACAACTCTGGGGGTTGTCCGAGCTGCTGTGCATTATTTCCCTCTGCTGTCTTCCTAATGCTGCAGGACTTAGAGCAGGATTAAGCCACAATTATGCGCTTCCCCATTCTCCCAAGCTGTGCGGAGAGAGGCGAGGACCGGAGCATACAACAGGACTATGGGAGACACATTAGCCTTGAAGTGGATTTATGAAGATGCTTTGTGCAGTCACAGAAACAGAATCTAAATAAAAGTCCAAGTCTTTGAGTCCAAGAGCAGCATATGGTACTCCATCACTTCCACCATCACATGGTTATTTCAATTCCCTATCTTGCAGATTTCCACTGACAAAAGCATCGTACTTATAACCAGTTGTGTCGTCGTCGCCTGAACTAAATGAACAAGGAACTACTACAGGACCAAAGAAATTAAGATTTAAAGGAATGAATGTCTACTCCGTACCAAGTTTTACTTCTGTTGCTTACTGTTAGTAGATCAAAAATATATATTTATACACATTCCCTAAAGCATTCCAATCACATGCTTGTCTCAAACTTTCCTTTGCTGGCTGAGCTTTTATTGATGTTAAATTGATTAATTATATTACACATTGTCACCTGTAAATCAAAATACGATTACATTATTCGCCTCCCCGTTTGCAGGGAAAGCTCCACCAATTTACACATCCAGCAGTTACAGAGCAACATTATCAGCAGAATGAGAGTCAGCTTTATTGGCCAGTTATGTCTACACATACTAGTAAATTGACTTAGGTTTGTTGGTTGCCCTCAATGTCGAGTTGTGTTTCTGGCCACGTGACAAATATAAGTCCAGTTTTTCGTCTCCACCAACTCCTGAGGGAAATACCGGGCCCTTTAGCTGCTAAAAAAAACCTAAAAAACCCTGCATTGAACTTCCCCAGTAAAACAGGGCAAAAAAAAGTCGACCACGCACTCGTCACTGCTCAAGAAGCTTAATTTTACTGTGAGCACCTGGTAATAACTCATGGTGACCCAGATGAGCGTGTCAACATTTTTATGAACTTGAGCTTCCCTCATTTAAATTGTGACAGCTGGACTGTAGACAACACTGATTTACGCGATTTTACTGAGTAAATCAACCTGAAACTTTAAAAGGTTTCAAGATCGGATTTTGGAGAGTGAGGGGAACATGTCGCCCCCATTCACATTGGAAATTACAGCGAGCATATGAGCATACTCCAAATGTGACAAATCACTGTGCACAACTGCACAGAATTCAGAGAAGACGGTAGAAGACATAACAATAATGAATCATTATACAAACAGCACTGACTCCAAACCAGCCGCTTGCTGAGTCTGTAATGTGCGCGCACACACACACACACACACACACACACACACACACACGCGCGCGCGCGCACACGCACTGAACATACATGTACTAAACACATGGGGAAATTCGCAGAACATAACCCACCGGTCATATTGTGTGCGTTTGTGTACAGTTTCCTGGTTTCCCCAGGCCTCCTGCGCTGTGCGGTCCGCCTTGTCTCTGCCCTGGAAGAAATAAAACGAGGATTGTTAGGGCGGGTGAGCAGCTGAGAAAGAAGGCGAAGGGTAGCGGGAGAAGGAAGAGAGGGATATAGCATATAGAAAAACAAACAAGAGCATACAGTGCAAAGGCCAGCAAGGACACTCCGCCCTCCTCCCCAACAAATCCCCTAGGTCTGCACAATTAATCGAAATATTAGCGAAATCGCACTGTGGCGAAGGGCAATTTCCAAATCACAGAGGCTGCAGTTTCTTGATTAAAGCTAAAATGTGTGAAAAAACAGCATTTTAATGAGGCAGTGTGGCGCTGCAGAGACGTAAGAAAACATGTTTGTTTGCTACAGACCCCAACGAATGTCACTTCATCGTGACTTTAATAGATTTTTCAGTGAAAATCAAAATGGTGATGCAGAAAATGATCATTCCCACTAATCGTGAATCACATCGCAGTCGTAAAGGCTCTCTAAATAATCGCAATATGATTTCTTTTACCATATCGTGCCGCCCTAATTTCCCCTTTTTCCCTCTGTCCTCATGCTTACTTCTCTCAGTTTGTCTTTCTTCTGTTGACGTCTTTCCCCTTCATCTTTCCTCTCTCTCCTTCCCACTCTATTTCTTCTTAGTTTGAAGACCTTGTTTTGTTCCCTCTTTCCTTAACTGTTCGTATTTGTCCTTTTCCATTACCTTCTGTTTTCCCATTCTTTACTCATCCTCCTCTCCATCTAATTCTTCCCTCGCTTCTCTCCCCACCCCCTCCTTCTGAGAAAATTCAACTCTGGCCTCAGAATCCTCGGCCGGTTTACCTCACAGACAGACATGAAAGCCAAACATTTTATCTATGGGCCTGCGTCACGGTCATGCTGTAATGGGGGCAGAAACATCCTCCTACAGCTAGCATTACTCGTGTTAATGTCAGCAGTGGAACTTGAGACTTTGACAGACAGATAAATAGCTAGTGCAGCACTCTCGGGCAAAGCGAGCTGCGCTAACATCTGCTGTGAATTGCCACATTTCCATACGGTTAAAGAAGTGGTTCAACATTTTGGGAAATATACTTATTTGCCTTCTTTCTGAGAGTGAAATGAAAAAAATATGTCAATATCATGTCTGTGTGTTGTATGGAGTTGGGGTCGTGGCATGTTTAAGCCTGTAGGCAGGGAGAAAACAGCTAGCCTGGCTCTGTTCAAAATACACATTTAAAAACATCTTATTATATACACACACACACACACACACACACAAAGTTGTATCTTTAACTGACCAGAAATGTAAAATGTAAAACCATTTGTGGTTTTTGGGGGCATGACCTGCTGGTACTATTTCTGCCAAAATTGTATCTATTTGAGGTGTATTACAAAAATTACAACTTCATATTAGAAGACAACACAGTAATGCCAAGGCTATTTCTTTAACATTTGTTTGTATAAGGCCATTGCAGGCACTGTTGCAAATCAACGAGCAAGGTTGTTATATGATTTTCAGTCAATGTGATGAGATTCCGTAACCTTTCCGTTATTTCATTTAATTTCCTAGCTTATCTAGAAACGTACCTTCCTGTCGGCTTATTTTATACATACCACACTTACAAGCTGTTTCTGAGCAAACCCCATCTGCAGAGGACTACCACAGGTTGCGGTTGAAATTTTTTGAAAAAAGCTAGTAAGTGGATTTTCCAGGTATTTTACGGACAGTGTTGGGACGGATACGTTCAAAATGTATTTAGTTACAGAATACATGCCCAAAAATGTATTTTGTGTTTGTCAAACATCACAGAGTGAGAGATGTCAGGGTTTGACAATTTCAACACAGACTTTTACCAGTCCAGCTACAACGTAGATGATCAAAGCAAAGTAACTGTATTCTAAATGCCAACTATTTAAATTGTAACTGTAACGGAATACAGTTTGTATTCTGAATACGTAACACCGGTACATGTACTCCGTTACTCCCCAACACTGTTTACGGACTAGATTTTCCAAATCAAGTCAAACATGTCTTCATATTTTAACCATAAACAGTTTCTTAACTCTTTTGCTTTTTCAAGAGCTTTCAAAAGAGCAAACTCCATCTGCTAAATAAGACTGCAAATTGTGGTCGAAAGCTCTGGAAAAAGCTTATCCAAAAACGGATTGTCTGGTTATTTGATCCATGACGAGTTTCCCATTTTGAAAAATACATCCTAACTACTAGCTTTTTCCAGAGCTGTCCACTGAGCAAACGCCTTCTGCTGAGGAAGACTGCGAGATGCAGTCAAAGCTCCAGATTGTCAACTGCTGTTTCCTTTGTCAAGACGGTTTCTCAAGTGATAATCCAGAAAATGTACTATATCCCGACATATATAGCCTACTGTGATTTAAAATGACATACTGTGACGGAGAATTGTATCCATATCGCCCACTCCGCGTGAACACTTGATGGCACGTCAGGTTGCACCGGACATGTCACATGAGGGGAATTCCCCTCTGTCTGAACATAAAGAATCAGTTTTCCTGTAGAAATGCTGTGAGGGGGGGGGGGGGTTAAGATGGATAGATAGTTTGATGGATGGAGGTGCAAAGAGTCCCTAAACATGACTAATGTTGCTAATTGATGATGCCGAAGGTCATAAACCACTTTTCTATAAAAGGATCTCTGGCCTTTAGTGAGAGTTAGTGAAATGGACTGTGTGTCTGTGCAGCGTATGGCTAAAGCAATATAGGTTAGATAATATGGCACAGAGACACCAGATCAACTCACTGAAGACAACATGTTAAGATGGGAGGTAAACTATTTAGCCCCTGTGCTGACATTCTGGGACAGGGCTCAACTCAGATCTACCCTCCCACACTGCAGAGCAACAGAAGATGATAGATGGCAAAACAGAAACGAAGAGAGGGGTGGGTCGAGAGCTTGGGTGTCTCTGGAAGAAGTCAAGTCCCTTCATTTTGCTAACTCCTCCGAGCAATGCTATCGCTGCTGCCAGTGCGGGCCTTTTCACCATCCTGCCGACATGAATAGCTCCCTTTGTTGCAGTGAAATTCCACTGGCAAGTCTCTAATTAGCTGGGGGGCTCTTCCCCTGCCGACCTGCATGGGCAAGAAAGACAGGGCGAGAGGAGAGAGGTAGTTCACTGTGAGGGGAACTGGGCAAACAATAAGGAACCTGAACGGAGAAAAGCAGTCTTATGATGCCCTCCTGCTGGAGTTAAAACTAACTAATAATATAAATTGAGTGTTCTGGAAAGAGGGGAGGAAAAGAGTGTGAGAGAATGAATTTCTCAGTCCCCATGTAGTGATGGTTTTCAAGGCAGGAATCTGACAGGTGGTTAACCAGCACTGGGTTGGCAAAAACCAATATGAATCCTCCAGTTGGTATTTATGTTGTATTGTTGGGGAGTGGCTGACCTACAAAAATGTAACAGCTATTCTGCCTGTCAACAACTGAGGACTGGCTAAATGTCTAATTAATGTTCATTAGTAATGTGACCTAGCTCACTTCTTCAGATCAAATTTAAAGGGGAATTCCGCCGATTTTACACCTAAAGGTCAGTTTACCCATGACGGAGAATATTATGCAGTGAAAACAGTTGTCTTCTGTGGCTAATGCTGGAAGAAAATATTTTGAATTAAATTATCTTGAGTTTGACTTGAGACTTCAAATATGTCTGGCAGGAATGCTGCATTACCAACTGTGGGCATGAAGTTAGAAAGATGAGGGCATTTAACAGGCAGAGGTTGTCTAAAGAAAGATCTAACGGAGTTCCTTCAAGAGAAACGTAGGATCCCGTGTTTTTAAAGCTGACTATGCTAAGGCCTAAATGCCAGGATATCTCTGCCTCTGCTGCTTCGATTTTGACCATTATTGTTTTAATCTGTCTTGCGTAAGTCCCCCAACATTATAGATGTCCAATACTGAATTGCTGGAGTACCCCTTCAAATTGTACAATTTGTATCAATAATACAACATTCACATTAACCTGAGGTATGTCCTACATCTATGATGCATTAGCCTTGTAGAATACAAGTGAACAGAAAGGTGTCTCGTGGGCGGGTGAGTGTTCTGTACAGTGCTGTGAAACTTTGCTGGCCCTGTGCACATGCGGATGGGTGTCCTGTGTCAAGTTGGATTTCAGTAGCGTTAGTGTGGCATGTGATCACATGCGTGTGCTATATTTGCACTGACTAGATAGCTATCTTATATAGTGTAGTGCCGATCCTGGTGCAATGTCAGATAATATTGTACAGTATGTGAGGCGGGTCTAAACCATGTGCATGGCCCTTACTGAACCGTAGCAAAGGTCTCACAGCACACATGATCAACAACTCTCATGATGGATCGTGTAATTGCACTGAACACTGAATGTTTGTATTTTATTTTTTTTTTTAGACTCAAACCTATAAAGATATCTGAGCAACAAACACACCATCATTTAAACGGTGTGCTGCCCAAAAATCACCTGATACTGACATCTGAAGCAGATTTGGGAGGCATCTACATCAGATACATCAACAATAAAGTAATGGCAGAGCAAGTTGTAAACGAGCAACTTCCTATTTCCTGTTATCAAAGCGACCACAGGTGCTACAAGAAAACAATACGAGCTTGCGAGGTTGCGTAGGCTAATGCACAGAGAATCATTATCAATATTGCATAGCAAAGTGCAAGGTTGAATCTGAGAAACTGCGATGACAACTCTGGGAAAGAATACAAAGGTACCATTTACCACAGTGAATAGACAATGAAGATGTTATTAGACAAAAGAATAATGATAATGTACTGTTACTCTTTGTAAATGCTGATTTAGGAGCACTTAAACACATAAAGAAGACAATGCTACCAAAAAAGTTGGCTTCTTAACAGGCATATCTAATTATCTGATAGGTCTAAGCCTTACCACCCTGGAAGTGTTCATAAGACCCATCAAAGGCAGAGTCTCATGCTCACTGTGACTGATTGTTGGATGCCTATCTGACCAAGCCAGCCCTCCAAGTCCCAACATCACTGCCACATCTTTACATTTTCAACGAGAGACTGTAAAACCTGCCTTGTAAATACAGTTTATGATGATTTAACAACCTGACTGCAAGTTCTCTTTTAAGCAAGTTATGAGATGTCATTCAGGCACTGTTATGGAACAGAGTATTTGCCCCACTAATTTTCAATCCAACAATGAAGACAATCATTAATTGGTACAAATCTAAAGCCAGTGCTGTTTCTTGACACTGCAGCGAAGGCATCACAGTTACGAGCCTTGGGGCGACTTAGAAGTTCTACGTTTTCAAAAAAGTGACTTTGATAAACGCTGCAAGAGAGGGTTGTTTTGTAGGATATGTGCTTTCCTTGCTTCCTCTAAGTTTCTAAAAAACGCCAAAAGTCAAAGCACCACCAATACGATCTCACCAGATGAAATACCCACGGTGGACTTAAGGAAGTCTAAAACAGAAGCAGAAAAAAAGTCTTCCCACTTCAGAGGACATTCAACTGAAAACATCTTGAGGTTAAATTCTCTCAGTGGGCCCCAAGTTCACCATTACACCCCCTCTCTGGTGGCAAATGTAAGACTTTGAACTACAGGCTGGGAGGGGTGTGGGGAATTCGCTGGCCTGTCAGGACTATGAATGATGGTGGATGGAAAAAAAATCAGATCCTGCCTCGCTGTTCTGCCTTCAGGGAGATGGTCTTCTGACAAGGCAGACCGAGCCATGCAAGGCTACACATGGCAAGCCATAAAGAGCTCTAGCTCTGGGGGTGCAATGTGTCACATGTGTAACATACAAAGGCCCCAATTAAACCAGCAACTTCAGCAAGACATCATAATCAACCACAAGATTAGCAGGCAGCTCTCTTAACAACACAATATTTTACAGTGGTATAGTCTTGTGACGTCAAAGCAGAAGAGATTATAAATTAAGTATATGCTACAATGGTTTTGATCAACTGGTTATCTAGGTTGGGTGGAGGGATCTCATGTAATTTCAGCAAAAATGCCATCCAAGATGCATCTTGGATATTCTTGTGGCTTGTCTGTGGGAAAGGGCTCCAAACCAATCTGTAGAGGCTTGGTATAAAGCAGATCCCCTCTCAATGGCTCTGCCGAGTTCACATGAAAACAGGACTCTTTAGTGGAGCTTCATTTCCTAATCTGACTCCTCACCACCATGATCTTCTCCTGTCCAATGTACTTAGCCTTGACCCACCTCACTTAGTCAAAATAAGTACTAAATTAGATCTAACATCCAAAGCCCCTGTGTGTTTTAATATTGTTTAGTCTGTGCACAGGCCAGCGATCTTCACAAGGAATTTTATGCATGTCAAGTCGCAAGTCTTGTCTCTTTTTCGGAATAATAGGCTGGGCATTGCATGAGAGCTGTACACACACGTAAACACTGCTTGGAATCTGTTATGCCCATCTGGAATTGATGCCCAGGTTGGGGACAAAAAAATGCTCTTTCAAGCTATTTTAGCTGGTTCATGTGGTTCAAAACAAAACATGTTCTGGGTTTAAACGGATTCTTTAAACGCTACCATGTGCTCTGCGGATAAAATAAAATAATTTATTCATACATGGATGTGCCTGCCCAAACCCCCACGCACACACACACACACACACACACACTACAGTAAATGTCCTTCAGGTCATCTGTGTGTCAAGCTATTCAGATTGGGGAAGAGAGGAAGGGGGGTTGGGGAAGGGGTGACAGCATGCTCATGGTGTCACTCCAAGGGCGGTCGTTTTGTTCTGGTGAAAGGCTGGATTTACTATACGGGCAGGTTCATAAAAGGCACAGCACTCAGGAAGAAGGAGGGCCAAAGAGAAGATGAGGAGGAGGATAGCAATAAGGAGAGAGGATGACGAAGATAAGGAAAGACACCACGAAGATAGAAAGACCAATGGACACAAGGCCTCGTTGATGACAGGCTGCACAGCTGGATGGTTCAAGGACGGGGGGGGGGGGGGGGGGGGGGAGGGGGGGGGGGGGCCCTTAAAAACAATCAGTGGGGATAAAAGGGAGGGGACTGTATGTTTTTCCTGGCGCCGGCAAGCCGCCGTGTT
>CM022492.1:20777990-20793823 GCA_011952105.1 Coreoperca whiteheadi
GACACACCTCTGTTATACACGCGGAGATGGGTACAGGGGGTCGGGGGGATTTTCGCTGTGGAGCTGGGTGGGGGTGGTGTCGGGTGGGCGTTTGGTGGGTTGAGTGAGAAGGTCATGGCAAACAGGGAGAAGACAATGCAACACGGCTTCTCAAAATGAAAATTTACTGTTGCTCAAGCTGCAAATAGGTTAGCTCCAGTGCCCTCTGTACTGTATTAGCATGAAGCATGTGTTGAGGAAGAGAAAGTGACAGAGACGTTGAGGAAAGAGCAAAGAAGCTAGAGCACTAGAAATCCTTCCCTGTATATAGGGAAATGGGATGCACAGACCAGTGTAAATACATCGTTTGTACTAAAAATAGGTTTCAAGCTTACATGTTTTTTTGGAGCGGATACACTGTATGTAATGTGTGTATAATGTCCTGTGCAATGGAAAATGCAAAAACGAAAACCTTTTTTATTGAAAGTTCTGACATTAGAAACGTGACTGATTTAAGTGCCTCACTGCTCATTGATTTAAAAAAATGGGTTTGAAAAAACAGGTCAGTAGGACAATCCTCTTAAAGATTTGGGTTTGTTTTTTTCAATAACAGAGACGAGGACAGGTTTTAGAGAAATGATAATGATTTTTATTTATTTTCTAGAGCCATGCCCTGGTGCCGTTGCTCTGGGTACCACTGACCAAATACCATGATGTCAACAATATTCCCATCAAACATCAGCAGGGCTAGACGGGTATAAAGGATGGTCTTATGCCTAAGTCACTATTGGGTCCCACAGATAATTAGGACATTTCTGTGTAAGTCCCAAATGTGTTGTAGATCCATATTATACGTTTCAGCACACTCAATAGCACAGAGACTATGAGGACCTGTTCCTGAGTGTTTCACAAGCACTTTGAATGCCCATTGTATATTCAGTTTTGTGTTCAAATACACTTGTCCTGCCTATAGATTCTAGAGACTCCTGTTTATCCTCATCTGGCTTGAGTGATTTTGATTTGTCATTTCAGACATGCTGTTAATATTACTAGCTCTGCACTGATTTGTATAAAGGAACTGAACATTCTTGGTTGCAGTTTTTTCCAGATGGGTTGTCCCAATCTTTTTGATGAAGAAGTCAGTAGTTTAGTCCTGTTTCAAATTAGAGCTGTCTTCAAAATCTGTATCCTTCTTGTGTGTTACACCAGCAAACTGCTGCTAGACATTACCTGACTCACAAACCCCACATGCTGTTTCTGTTGGATGTTCTACGGTTTATGTTAATGCTTAAAGGATAGTTCCAGTTTCTTTTACAACTTGGATCTTACAGTATTTTCATAGTTTTGGAAATTATCTCAGTTGCCAAATTTAACTCACCAAGTGACAGTATTTCCTGGGATCTGCGAACATGGCAACATCCTAAGACATTCTACGACAACTATGGTCTACACCTGTGTTACGGTTATCTTTAGTAAGTTTAGTAAGTTTAGTAAGTAACGCTGATTGATTCTTTATGTCCTTTATAAACAAACCTGACCCCTCTCCATCTTTGCCAACCATAAATATGTTTATGATCTCACGATGAGCTTCCCTGTACAGAATCCAGGAAGGAAGGGGCTCAACAGGTGCGAGACAACAGCTGGGCCCCACCAAAGACATGTATTAAATCACCCTGGCCTCAGACCCACAGCCCAGCCCAGAACAGAAGCTATCATTGTTGAAGCTAAATGCGATTAGTGTCTGGTGGTAATCTAGGGCCTATTCATTCCTGCTCAAGAGTAGGTGACACATTTGATTCAGAGGATTAGTCCACCTCTCCTCGCGGTGCAGGGGAGGGGAAATCAAGGGGGCCCACATTAGCGGAGCAGCGAAAAAAGGAAGGAACTGCACCGACGAAGAGGAAGAGATATCAAAGAAACAGAAAGGAGAGCAGGAGCCATGAGCCCAACACTCTTTCCATAATTAAAGCAGACAGTTCCTTTGTGCAACCATGTCATTAACATAACCCAGCACACTGCAGGGGCCATGGGTGCGCTGAGTTCTTTGGTTAGCACCTTCAGAACATACGTGATGAGAAGCCACGAGACATGAGGAGCCATGTGATGCTGCAGATTCCACCACATGATGGGTTTATCATTCAGAACTTTGCCGCCTGTGATTTCATGAATCTAATTAACCTTTGAAAACGCAGCTTTGCCCTCAGCACAAATTGATTTAAAGTGATGCATTATCCCAAGCAAAAACTAAACAACTCTCATCACAGCACGTCCTTAAATAAGCCACTGGAAGTTTAGTGTGCAATCTTGCATGCATATACACATACAAACACACAGTCTATTTATCAACTCCCCATTAAAACTGTGGTGTTTTATGACACAATAAGAGACACTTGGGACTTAGTGGTAGAGATCACCCACACAAAACACAAAGAAACCATGTGACTAACCACATGATGTCACATGTGGCTATGGGTATGTTATCTATGACTCTGTATCTGTCTCTGGCCCATCTGCAACTGCTTTTGCTGCCCAGTCTCTACATTTGTTTTGAATTGAACATTTTCTCTTTTTCAGATTAACAACAAAGAGGAACACACACGCGCATGGAATTGACATTGTGAGCTAAAACATAATTAATGAGAGCACATGGGTTAAAAGATTAGGCATGCATGCAAATGCTATGGCTAGGTATTAAACTGTTGTAAACTGTTTGTTCCTGATAAAATTATGATGTTCTGCAAGACAGTTATCTGCGATATGTGTGCAGCTGAAGATAAGACAAACAGTTAAATTGGCAAAATAACAGTAAAGGCAGCAACCACATATACTGTCTATTGCTTTAATTAACTGCATAATGAAGAGCTGTGAGATTCACAGATGTTCATAGATAGCAAAGATGAAACAGCTGAAATGAAACTATAATCCAAAATACACAGACTTGAGCCGTAAAACACACAAAGCCATATGAGCTCATCTGCGCCATCATTTAAATGTCAAGCAGCCATTTAATAGCTTAAAGTTTACCTGCCAGAAAAAGAACAGAAATGCCCGTAACAAAATAAGTCGTCATTATCTAAACAGAACTTATTGTGCTTTTAGTATATTGGCAAAGTATTGCAAGAGAACATATCAATGCATATAGCAATATTGATTATGTATTCCATCCCCAGTGTACACTCTGACACCCACCCTAAGAGTTGCGACACTTTCATTTTTTAAATCTTAGCTATGAAACAACCCTCACAAGAGGGAAAAGAGGGCAGCCAGAACAAGCAGAAGAGCTTTCAGAGGTTCACATGTTATTTCCACTTGCAGCAGACACATTGGTACTATGGCCAGAAGTTGTTGGAAATATTGGCATTGTAACTGTTTATCATCAAAGACAGAAAGTGAACAAAAAGGTGTCACTTGCCTGTTTAGTTCATCTTTACGGACTTGTACGTCGGATCTTCCTCACTGTACATTTAACGTTAACTTTACCCTACGACTGGCTTTGGCTTCTTTTATCAAATGGAAAAATTCAAAGTAAGCTTTGGAAAAAAATGTATCTTTTCAGTCAATCAAGACATATAAACACAAATACCAGATAGACCGAGATTTTATTATCTCACTGGAAGGCCAAGCAAGGGCAAAATGTAAGAGATATTGGCAGGCTGCCTTCATTTCATACAAAAAAAAAAAAAAATCAGTATGTACGCAGTAGGTTGATATAGATATCACACTGTCATGGGAACCACACACACACTTTGCAAAGCCATTTCAAGCCTCCAACTACTTGAAACGTCTATGTATCTTTATGTGTATCTTTATGTCTGGGCTCTCAATGTTCACTGCTTTCCTCTGTGGATTTTCCGTTTTCTTTCTTTCTGCATGAACGTGCACAGCGGTGGCATATAATGTAAGCCCTATGAGGTTTCTCTCCCTGTCAGGTTTTACACGTGCTACTGTAGCTTTGTTGTATTGTCTCTGCAGACATAACTGCACAGAGACAGAGACTGAATTTACACTGTCAAAGAGCAACAGCATGACAAGGAAGGGATGATGAACGGAGAGGGGAAAGGAAAAGTGAGAAACTGCAGCAGAGCAAAAACGAAAGGTGACCGAGTTAGAGTGAAAGACAGAAAAGAGGCGCAACAATCCCGCCTTGAACTGGCTGCGTAAAAGGGGTGTATAGAGAGTCGAAGTACTGACGTCACTTCCTGGCCAGCCGCTGGAGTTAACGATGAATGTGCAATTGGTATTTGAACCCTTCGTGATAATAACATCTTATTAAATACATTGTTGTACTGTAACTGTTTATTATTTGTTATTATTTATAAAAGGTTTATTCCTCATCCCTGACCTACGCTCACACTTTCTTCTATTGTCTTTTTAGCTGTAGTCTCTGCTGCAAAACCCCTCCCTGTCCTGCTATTGTTACAGCCACAACCACTGTCTGTCTGTCATGCTAATGACGTTTAACCTGTTAGCTTAGCTTAGTAGAAATACTGATGCTATGGGGAAACAGCTAGCCTATTTGGGTGTGGCCAAAGAAAAAGAAATCGGCCTACTAGCACCCCTATAGCTCACTAATTAACATCTCATTTCTTTAAAATGTAAAAAGGAAAAGTTATGGTTTTATGGGGGTTTATGTGCTGGACTACTTCTTTGGCCGAGAGCAGTGCCTTCTTGGCGTCTCCGTTGGTTGACTGGTAACCTCACGGTCAATTATAAAGTGTTATTAGTGAGCGTTAAAGGTGCAGGGGCTTTTAATACCTTTGGACAGAGCCAGCCTACATGTTTTCCTGTTTCCAGTCTTCATGCTAAGCTAACGGTTTCCAGGCTGGTCTTATTGTACTCTCTGTCATGAAAGATAATAAGCACGTTTCACCAAAATGTCGAACAGTTTCTTCTGAAGGCTGCTAATAACAGAAATATGAAATTATCTCAGCTATTACATTGTTTTATAATAAAGGAAATTTACCATCCATTGATCCACTGATCTGCAGGATGTACTGTTGAGCATGGCCATGTTGCAGGTCTGATTTCTTAGTAAATTGCATTATTACAAATGCCATTCTGAATGAGGTTTTCTTACTTCTTCAACAGATCCTGGAAGTTCCAGTTTCACCTCAGATCTCTATAGGCACAGCGAGAAGCTACATTATCCTTCTGGGGTCGAAGTTCTGCCACTGCTATGCTGTAGGCGCCGACAGCCTACTCTCACATCCACGGTCAAACAGACACAGAGCAGTGACAACAGTGTCACAGAGGAGGTCGGCAATAAATACATTGTGGCAGGAAATACAAAGCAACCTAAGTAAACCAATGTTTCCCAATGGCTATAGCTAGTGAAAGACATTTAGGAGCTTGGATGCAGCTTGATGAATGCACAGCAGCCCCATTTCCCTAGCTGATCTGGAATAACGTTGACAATAAACGTTAGTCCAGATACTCAGGCCAATTCCCACCTCCCTCCTCTCCTTTATCCTCACCAGATAAGCACAACAACAGCTCCGGCGGCGGGAACAAACAGGCGGCTGACAGGCGACAGGAAAAAGCATCAGTACTGGCAGCCTCACACTATAACCAATGGCTCTGCCAAAGTCTCTGATTGTGTACATGTGCCACTGCTGCTTTTATCAAACAAGAGCAAAAACAGCAAGAGCTGTCGGCCGCAGCACATATACTGTACTGTGTCATGCATGGTAAAAGGTAGAACAGCAGCTACCCAACAACATCCTGTAGAGAGGCAACACTCACTGTACATCTGCATTCTTTAAGTCTGTTACCTGCACGAGCCATGGCAGAGAAAATCATGGATTAGTGTTGTCACCCAGTTATTTTACTACTATACAACTAAAGTTATGGAAACTCTACCATGAAGGGTCCCTTTTGATTTGATTTCCTTAGTCACATGACTCAGTGTTTTACAGTGGTGGATCACATGACATACTGTTTAATATAAGTTTAACTTTTGCTGCTGGCCTATGTGAACATCACTATCCCACTGTATGCTTTCAGCTACAGAAGAACTGCTGAGCAACTGGTGCACCATCAGAGCCAAAATTGAATAAAAAAATAAACCTCTACCGCTGTGGACCTTCCCCTTTATAGAACACATGATGCCTTTGACGTGGTACATAATTGATGGCTCAACATATGAGCTACTATGTTTTGGCTGGATAAGGTATCTCCAACAGGGCAACACTCCTTGCAGAGTAACTGCACGCTCACCTTTTGTGCTCAGAGAACTGGAGTTGTGACAGGTATATGATCTGTCATCAAATCTGTGATCAAATGGAAACACTTTGTGGACCCTGTCTGTTGGCCTGTGTTATGGCAGACTCACATCGGATAAAGGTTTCCTACAGGTAGAAAAACGGCTGACCTACTGTATATTCATTTGAAAACATTAAATAATTATATACACCAGTGGCCAGCTGAACAATATTAAAGAGAGAATTTGTGACGTTAAAATAGAGCCTTTTATTCAAAGACAAGTTAACAACCACAACGGCCCTGGAGGATATTCTGTGGTAGTTGGCATGAATACATTAGTGCTAAAATGTGAGGTCTCAGAGCAGCTAAAAGACTTTCTAACTGCCTGATGCAACAGCTTCCACTGCAGTGTAAGCGGCCTTTCTGTTGCCTGATGATAACGCGGAGCTGCCGCTTTGTTTCGTTTTATTCTTTCAGTCTGACATTTTGTTCATGTTAGCCAATGTGTGTTTGAAAGGGGGGGTTGTGTTTGTTGAATTTGTTTTAGCTTAACCAGTGAGAAAGAAGTGATATATCCATCCCAGTGACAAAACTTTCCAGTCAACATGTTACCAGGAGCAGTTACTCTTTATGCTCTCATGACGATCAAAGAAATATGCCAGTTTGAGATTTCTTTCTGTAACTTACATACAACAACCTTTTTGTGGTCACTGCGGACGTTGTTTTAAGTCAACACGGAAGTCGCGACAGCTGTCGCTAGAGGTTGCTAACGTTTTCCACGACGAATGAAGAAATATGCAGATTAATGAGCTGTTATTTCTGTCAGTCAGCTTAAAACAACCCGTACAGTTGGGTTGATCTCACCCACACCTTTTTCCATGGATGTAGCTAGGAAGCATGCAAGCCATGTAGGAAGATGATGTGCCCATTCTTAATCCCGCCTGCAAAGCGGTGATTTGTCAATTGTTTCTCTATTTGCAGAGCTGAATAAATGAGGGTGATGGTTCTGAAAACAGACTAGGCTTTGTGTGTAATACCCGGAAACAAGCAGCTCTATAATAGGGCAACTGAACTCTAGACAGTAGATCAAACAGCACACAACTTCTAATGTAATAATGATGGGAAAAAATGGGATGTCTAAACAAGGTAGGAAAGGTCTGTTACCAGTGTTTGGCTTTCAAGACACAATGGGCTTGGACTGGATAAACACACTGGAGTTTACGTTCACTGTAAACTGACTGGGAACAGAGGGGGTTGATGGATGGATTAGGACAGCTTTACCAGTTGAAAACAGAAACCAGCATCACTTCACTGTAACCGTCACTGTGCCTCGGCATAAAATGCGATGTCCAAAGCCCGTGAAGCCACGGACACTCTTCCAAAACACTTTTCAAGCCTGAATATGTTTGATGCCTTCGTGAAATGAATGCACAGCCATAAAAAGCCATGTGTGTTACCAGCACCCAGTCCCCATTGAAAATATGGTAATCATAAGCTCCATGCTTTTTTTGACTTCATGTTGGCACCAAGGGATTTTTTCTGATGTTATTTTAAAATGCGGATTAAAAAGGCTAATCACTAGACTGTACTGTAAGGGTTTACAGGTGCCGCTCTGCAGTGACATAACACACATACAAAAGGTATGAAAAATGTTAGTTTCTAGTTTTCAACACCAGTGAGAGCAGGATGGGAGGGAGCTGGCTCTGCTGCCAACATGCAAGACAACACATCCGCTCTGCACATGTGTTCCCCTCCTTCAGATGAACCACCAAACTGGGAATCTGAACCAGACCAAATACAATGGACAATCAAAGACACTCACTAGAGAGGGATGAACGAGTAACAGAGACGAGGCAGGAGGGGGTGAGTTTGGCGCCGCAGCCAAACTAACTAAATCACTGGACTAATCTGCAGCAGGCTTGTCATCTGATCATCTCACACATGCGCAAAAACACTTGAAAAGCGGTCTTGAGCAGCTCTATACATGCCATGTCGTATGTATATGAACCCACACAAAAGCAGAGCAGAGGGACCCCGGCGTTGACAGAGCTTAGCAGATCTTAGCTTTCCACCACGCCAGTGCAGTGAATCAATTAAAGGCAGTCTGTTAATCAGCATGTAGAGACCAGACAGACATGATGTATTGGAGAGAAAAACAGAGACAGAGTAGATGAGAAAGTGAGACAAGAGGGTCATGCAGAGGTAGAGGGAAGGCAGAGGAGTCATGGGGGGACTCGGATGAAGAGGGGACAGAGAGGGAGAGAAAGCAATCCTTTATTGGACTAAGCTTTGGGCTTCAGGAAAGACAACATCTGTAAAACTAATTTCTTTCCACTGTACTTTTTTTCCTTGAGAGAATGAAAGGCAGGGCCAGGATGAACTCTGGAAGAAAAAAAGAGCCAAAGATAGAAAAGAGACTAAACGCGCATGTACACAGAAATACATAACAAAACAAAACAGAAAGCTGTTTCTGAGGGCTTTATGACTTGAAAATATTAAAGTTCTTTACTTAATTGCAGCCTCTTAAACGCAGCATGATGTACCGCCCTAAAAAGTAGGAAAGTTAATAGAATGTCATTGTGGCCTTGCCTTAGAAAAGTTTTCTACTTTACCCAAAACAAGCTTGATAGTTTGATACTTTCTACAATTTTCATCTTCTGCGATAATGGTGAAGCACTTATCTTACAGTATCTGGGGTATCTGAGACAGCACGGGGAATTTAAATATGCTTTGATTATAGTCTATTAGGGAACAGGATGAATCTAATTTATGTTGGGATACCCTTTTTTCCCCTTCTTCCTTGTTGTACTATGATGTCATATTTCTATTATTACATTTAACTTGCAAGCATATGTCTCTGATAAAGATATTTTAAAGGGGGGGGGGGGGGTTGAGAGTGGCGTAGGGCACAAAGGTTAGTTTAATGCTTTAATTTATCAGTTAGTGACAAAAAGAAGGCAAACTGGAAGTAAAAGAGTGACAAAATGACAGACATGGAGGAGCAAGTCAGCAAAACCTCCCTGGGACAGGTACACACAAACACCCCCTGGGGTCAACATGTGGGGTGGCAGCCGCGGAGCGAAGGGGCCCAGGGTGCTGTAGCAGCCTGTAGTTGATTTAGGATTTTTGAACATGAGCCAACATTTCCTAAAGGAACACAGTAAGTTGGGGGGTTGCGGGGGGAGGGGTCATAAAAACAAGCCTAGAGCTTGGGGTATATAAAAAAAAAAGGAGGGGGCGGGGGGGGAATGTGGTGACGAGCTGTGTGTGTATGTGTGAGAGCGCAGACATGCTGGTGTTACTATGGTGAAACAAGATTCTGGGAACGGGAGAATTCCAAATGGGAACTTTGGGGGTGCAGTGTGTGCATGGAGCCAGATGGATATCCAGTGGTTCACATGTGCATATGTGTGTGTGTGTGTATAAGGCATATTTAAAGGAGTGATAGAATAAAAAGGGAAATAAGGGAGATCAGGGTCAAGGATTACAGCGAAGCAGGCGAAAGGGGGATTGGAAAGACAGAAGAGACCAAAAAAATAAATAAATAAATAGGAGAAAAACAAAATCATAAAACGGGTCGTTTAAGAGGGCTGGGCCTCAGGTCAGGACTAAGCCTCTTCAGGCCCTGAATGTGCAGGCGTTTGGGAAAGAGATGCACGCCATGGAAAGCAGATATGTATGTCTAATGGACCAGTCTTACCGGTGTTTTTCCTAGGCTGACTGATTTGGTGGTTCTGTCGGGAGAGGCAGTAAATTACTAATACTACTACATACTTTCCAATTTACTTGAATGAGAAAGTGTGTCCAAACTTTTGACTGGTACATTTTATATATATTGGGTCATTCCTTCAGGGAGGGTGGGGGGTTGTTTCCCCAACCAAAACAATGGTAGGGGAAACACTGCTTATTGTTAATGCACGCTCAAGGACGCGCAAGATGAAATTAAACAAATCCTGCGAGCACTCAGATCGTCATTTCATACACATTTTCTAAATAAGAATGTTTTTGGAGAAGGCTCTTGCAGAAAAATCGGCAATGAAACTAGCTTGTCATTCGAGTTTTACAAATTGATGTGGCGCAACCTAAATCTCTTTAATACATATTAGCACCTTGGAGGAGTGCACCCTGTTTGATAGGCAAATAATTGCCAAAGGCATCCTTACAGAGGTTTCTTTGTGACATACTGTACAGAAGGCCTAAAATCTGTCAGTGCTTTTTCATGCTATAATAACAAGAGGACGGTTGCAGGTCTTCTAGCGAGAGCTATGTTCTCTTCTCCCATCCATAAGCATTTCACCTTTATCTAAGGCTAAGCAAACACTGTTCCTTGCCTTCATCCATCCATGTAAGCCCCATTATAGCCTACTGGATCGGAGGGCAAACAATTAGTTTGAGAACCTACAAGACTCCTCTTCCTGAAAATGAGTCACCCACCACGGGGTTAAGACTCCTCTCATTTCTCAGCAACGAAAAAGCTTGTCTTTGCAAAAGATTTACCAAACAGCCTCTTCCCATCTCCCAGCAGCTATAGAACATTTATCATGCAAAAAATGTCTGAAAAACCTATATCATAACTAGCGGATTCACCGTTTTTTGTCATTATCTTTCATAAATCAATCATGATGTACATGATTTTTTTGGTTATATTCTTAGAATAAAAGGGTGCAATAGATTTTGTATAGATGGTAACGTGTGTTGAGACAAATTTGTAATTTTGGGAACTATAAAATAAATAAATAAATAAAAACTGACTCGACTCCACTCGCAGCCTTTTACAAGCCTGGTAGCGATCATATCCACCTGTGGTCATAAAGCCGGTGATGGCTATGTAGCCAGGTACAGCTCCAGCACAGCTGCAAAACAACAGTGCTATATTATATAATAGTCAAATCCCCTTATGTAGTACTACTGCTATACTACTAACAGGCATATAACTAAGACAACTAACTATAACTAAGTGTGAGACGGAGAGTGAACTGTAAAGTTCAGGAAAAATGACATGAGTTGCTGTTCTTTGCTACTGTTACTGTACAATTACTGCTCGTTAATTGATGGAGCATCATGCTGCTGATCGTATCGGTGCTCTCTCTCTATTTGAGTCTGTCCAGAATGAACAACGTGCATCTGGAGTAATTATCCTCAGGTCTATTTCATAACAGGGTCTGATTGTCCTGAGACCAGTCCTCTTTCTTAAAAATGTATTTATGCATTTTGGGATGGAGTAGGTTTTCCCCGGTTCAGGTCCAAATCCAGTCCCTGAAGAGTCAACGCTAGAGTGCTACCCACCTCATCAAACCTATCTATCCTTTGCAAGTTTTCCCACGAATGAAATTTCCACCAATCTCTGTTTATCTCTGTTTTTCTCGACACAATGATAGACATTAGTTATATGTGCAGACAGACGAATCTCTAGCAGACCTCCATGATGGTGTCAGATGTGGTTACAATGTGTCACTTCCCTAATGAAAATCATAAATACATTAAGTCTCGAAACCTTAACCCATAACCCAAACATATGAATTGAAAGTGAATCTGAGAAAACTGGACCTTTAAATTCTGTTCTTTGTTATATGCTCTTATGTACTAGTGTACAGTTAGCTCAGTCTGGACTTGCATTGATCATTGGCCCCTGGTTGAGTGTTCAAACGGGAACCAGTTTGGGGAGTGTGTTTCACACTGCACCCCCTTTTTTTCTTCTTCTTCATCAGCACCTTCTATTTATAGCAGCTTTACTGCAGCGGTGCAGCTAAGTACAGTATGTTCCATAAAACCCAGGCCTCTCCTGATCACATCCACCAGGCATGCCTCTGTAGTCGTCTCCCACTGCTGTATGCATGAGCGTATGGAGAATGCTGGAATTATCTAGACGGGATACACACACACACACACACACACACACACACACACACACACAGAAACAAACACAAATGGACTGACACAGCCTTGGGCTGGTACAGAGACACACAGACAGTGATGAACACAGAGGGATACATTGAGAGGCACCACACAAGGACACACAAACACATTTAGGGATACCAACAGACAAGGACATACACATAGAGTCCAATACATGGGGTTGAGATACACATGGACACACAGACTGGACATACAGATTGGGATAAAGGACACACATAGATTTACAAAAAAAGACTATGTATTGCATTAAAGGGAAAATTGCAGGACTCCAATGGTTATATCTACAAACGAAGCAACTATCTTCATATGATGGCAACGCATCATCAGGAGGCATTTATACATAAACTATTAGAGCTGAAACGATAGATCCAATTAAACAATAAATCTGCATCTATTTAGAAGCCAAATATTCACCGTTTCCAACCCCTCAAAGGGAAATATTTGATGGTCTTCTTAGCCATAGCCATAGTTCATAGTGAACTGATTATATTTGAGTATTGAACTGTTAGTCGGATAAAACAAGCATTTCGAAGACGCCGCCTTGGACCGGGACCTTGTGATTTTATAGACTAAACAATTACCCGCTTCATCGAGAAGATAAACAGCAGATCTTTTCCGAAATAATCGCTAGTTGCAGCTCACACATTACAAGCACTTTTGCCCCACATACACAGGAGGAGCCAGGGATCAAAGCGCCACAGGGCGACATTACAGAACGACTGACTCTACCGCCTGAGCTACTGACTCTGTGGGCTCGTGCATTTTTTTCTCCGAGATATTATACCCCAGCTCTATAACCCCAGTGAAATCCCCGTGGGCTTCTGTCAAAGTAAGGAGCTCACTTTGTTGCTTATGAAGCAGCTGCAGGATTTGTCTCTAGATGACATCAAAACTAGTCTTTCCCCCCTGCCGCTCAGCTTAAAGACAAACTAGTTGAAATTGACGAATTAACACTGAGCCGTACAATGTCATAGGACCAGCCGAATGTCATTTCTGTCTGCTAGAACCATACAGACAAGATCCTGTCAAGGAGAGGCTAAGGTCAGCGGGACATTATAAACATGGCACTTGACTGATATGACCTCAGCAGCCTTGCTCAGACTAAGGCAGTGTTATAGGTCAAAGAGGTCAAAGGTCAAGGCTGAGACCGCATGTTTTCTGAGAACACTAAAGCACGCTTTGACTCTTGATTTCCATCAAGAAAAAAAATAAAGTAAAAACAATACAAGCCACTCTAAACCACACGTGCGGTTTTAATGTATCTAAATCCAGTAATAATTAACAATGATAAACAGTTTAAAAGTATTCAAAGACAAGAAACAAAGAGAAAATTGTATTTGACAAACGGCCAAATACTGAACAACAGCCCGTTCACACACACACAAACACAAACAACAAACAGGTGTGTCACACCACACTGGCACAATATCAGCTAAAGTAACCTTGACAGACTTGGCTGAGGTTCCACACGCGAGGTGCTTTGCCAAAAGGCACGTGGGCAATTTATGTAATAGAGATAACACCTCAGCTGGCAGCGTCGAGAGAGATCAAACACACACACACACACACACACACACACACACACACACAAACAACATCAAGGCACAAAGCAACAATAATAATAATTCCAGTGAGAATAATTAAAATGAGAAAATAAGGTAGCAAATGAGACTCATTTGGGACTAATATGTATAAATCATATGAGCCATACATCTGCCCTCAGTGGAGGCTTCGGTGTCACTCTGACATTAATGATGTCACTAAAGCTGGCAAAGCCTACGCCCAGTTCATGTTCAACCAACCATCAAGTTAAATAAAAAGGAGGTGTGAGTTTGATCAAACTTTTCATGATCTATAAAAGTCTACGAGGCCTCTGCCCACAGTGGTGGAGGGAAGATGTCCTAATATGTCTTTAGCTGGTCCTGGCATGTTGAAACCAGCCCAATAGCTTATATAACTGCATCTTTAATGAGAAGGTGCAGAACACGGTTCACTGATCTGGAACTACAAATACAGTACAAAAGGTATGCTGCTGCATTCCTGTGCCCATCCCCCCTGTTCCCCGCTTGAATGACTATGAGAAAACATTGATTCAAATAAGCATTGCACGATTATGGATGGGGAGCGTTCATTTTTATTGATATTGATACCATTTTTGAGACTGCTTAATGATCCGAGTCTTTATCAATACCACTATCGATACATTTCTATTAATTTGGTGGAAAGACAGTAAAATTCTTAACAAAACTGGTGTTGCTTTTATTGCTTAACTGTGAGTCTGTGATTGATTTCTGGGTGAAATGTGCCTAGCCCTCAATGATCCTGGGCATTTATTTGAAAATAAATACACAGGGCCCCTTTACCATAATGCACAACTATGAGAAAAGTAAAATATATCAGCAGCAATAAATGTCCAACACATTTTTCCCCATCAATAAAGATGGGGTGAGCTTGAGCTGACCACCATCTAAATGAATGGCCGTGATCATTAAACACAACTCATTACCAGGCCCTCCAAACATTCCTCTAAATGTGCTAAATATTATAATATTCTAAATATTATAAGAAACTGTTTTGTTTGTGTTTCAATAACTTTCGTTTTCACACTAAAGTGTAGGTTAACGTCTGTACTGTCACTTTATTTTTGGATTGTTATCGATTGGATTATCATTCAACAAACAGACTTGCTAGATGGGGAAAGTTGCCGGGCACCACGCACACCTCGGGTGGAGGAGGATTGTTCCGACTCGAACACAGTCGAAGGTAACGTGACTATATTTTGGCTTTAACTAACGTGCAATGTTGAGGCGCTTTAGCATGGACGTTGTGTTCCCCCCTTTACAAGAAATTAACTTAGTAAAGCCAAAGATAAGGAGGAAGCGAAATGCCACTTATATTCGGAAATGTTGCCAAGCTTTTGAGCACGTTGCACGTTCAGCAACCCGCTGACCAAATGACAAAAGAAGCCAACGTGGGAGGTAATTCTCAATTCTTCTTCGTTTAGTTTATCGCGAGTGGCAGGCGATTCAACTGAATCCAAAAACCTTATTAGACAATCCATGTATGTTTGTGCACTAGTGATTTCATTTAAATGACATGACTCGTCTCTCGAGGCATAGCGTAATGTTATAGGAACCGCTGGTCTCGATACAAGTATCAATAAACTTGGACCTTATTGATTTTCAGGTTTTGAGAAATTTGGAACTGGGTCCTTAAATAACCGGGTCTTGATCCCTATGCACCATATGGTAAAAAGAACTCACACTGTGATTATTTTTTGACGGATACAATGATTGCTATATAATTCACGATCAGTGGGAACGACGCCACATTTTTGCATCCCAATTTTCATTTTCTCTGAAAAAACTATTGTCGGGGTCTGTACCAAACAAACATGTTTTCTTACGTCTGTAGAACAAGATTTATAAGCCACGGCATCTCTGCAGCGCCACAGCTCTTCATTATAAAGCTGTCTTGTCACACATTTTATTTTAGCAAAAAATTGCAGCTTCTGCGATCTTGATATTGGCCACACGTGATTTTGATAATATTGAGATTAACCGTGCAGCCCTAAGTCAAATATACTATCCACTGTTAAATGACTTGTTTCTTCCCTAGTCTTTAATATTGTTGATGTGAAGACACTGAAACCCCCCCCCCCCCCCCCCCCCCCCCCCCCCCCCCCCCACAACCCCAAAAACACAAAAAAAAAAACAAAAATAAATAAAAAAAAAAAA
>CM022492.1:20793852-20813882 GCA_011952105.1 Coreoperca whiteheadi
ACTTTTAAATGATTTGTTTCTTCCCTCGTTTTTAATATTGTTTTAGGTAAAAAACTTAAACCCCCCCCCCCCCCCCCACTCCTCTACATGCCTGTGTAAAACTCAAACCAGGCTGTACTAAGTGTCATTGAAGAACTAACAGTTCAGCCACGTGGAGAGCTACAAGAGCGTCCACTGTGAGATAACGATCCTAACCCCAGGCGTTTAATACTCTTCCCGCTTCTCTGCCTTTCTTGGAGTCCTCCAAAGTTCACTTCATTTGTGTGGCAAAGGAGTAGGAGTGAGCAGGGAAGACTGGAATACTTGTGGCCTGACAACAAAAGAGCTGGAATGCTCTTCTCTAAACTGGTTAATGCTGCCCACCACTCTCAAGCCATTTCTGCCCTCTTTTCCCTCTAGTATTTCTCACATTTTTTTGTTCTTTGTTTTTCTATTGCTCTCTGTGTCTTTGCCCCTCTAGGAACAGCAGTCTGGTCTTGATTATGGAAATGGCAGCTTTATCCAATTTGGACATAAACATGCTGACTACAGATATAATGGCTTTTGTTTTGAGTCTCAAAGAGGTGCTCATGGCCCCAAAGAGAACCTTTCTTCAGCAGAAGGGAACTTTGAAATTAACACCAACTCTTTACACCCCGCACAACTCAACTCAACACAGATACATACACTCATAAACGCCCAGTATATAGAACCATAAAGCAAGCATGTTCTTTCATGTACTCTATATCATATGCAACAAAAATGCCCACCTTCTCTCTAACCGAGATATACTGCATAGAACTACTTATTTCTCACTGATGTGTTAATCATTCAACTTGTCCTTAGCCCGAGGTAAAAGATACTGTGAGGTCTTAGTCTGCGCCATACATGGTATCTTTATCTATAATCCTATACAGCTGAACCCTGACAGTGCGAGAGTGACCGCAAACACAGCCAGCGCAGTATTAAACAACAAAAGGCATCTGGCGTGGTCCAGTACTTTGAACCTGTTTTCTCTTTCCACATGAATGGCAGCGCAGCGGCAGACTGGACTGTAGTTTACATACATATAATGTGGGACCAACTGTTTGAGCAGGAACTTGTGTTCATATCACTCCCTGCTGCACCTGTTCTGCACCTCAACTGACACCGCCTCGAGGAAAGATTAAGCAGGGGGGAGGAAGCACACAGGGAGAGAAAGAGGGACAAAATGTAACGCGAGAATATGGCCCTCATAACTATAAGAACCTATACATGTTGAGCATAAACACAGCTGTGACAAAGTTACACAGAACTGCTTTAGAGCCTTTGCTGTTATCAACAGCAGATCAGTGACATCAGCGTGACTACTTGAAGTGTGACCGGATTTAAGAATTTTAGCATTAAATCTTGCAGCGAGAAAGAGGGATTCATCAGGCCTGGTCACATGGCCCGGACACATAAAATGACTCACTATAGCACATACAGAATCTAGGGCAGTCAAAGGTGTGCGTTTCCCCGCAACTACAGTTCAAAGTTCAATCGCGTCTTTGTTTTGTATTTATTTGCAAATGTATTTATTGATTCTTTCCATTTGCAGATTAATGTTTAATGAATATGAGGACGTGTCAGAAATAATGCGTGAAAATAATTTGGCGACTGTTGGATGAAGGCACCAACCCAGTTTAGTCCTTTAGAATATGGTAACTACAATTACAACAAAGGGAGGCTGTTCAAATACTTCAAACAACAAAGCATCCTGGTAGGACAGCGAAGCATCCCGTCCATTACCAGCAGTCAACGCTGGTTTATTTTCCTTGACCATGGTCACTGAGTTTTTAGAGGGAGAGAAATATTTAAATATATAGTATTTGATGACATCAAAATGTATGTATGTATGTCTATTTTTACTTGTCATGTATATTTTTCTTATCTATTCTTTTAATTTTTTTGACATATTGTGTCAGAAACATAGACAGTCATACACTTATTACATTTGGGAACAATATAAATGGACTGTCTTGACAGACACCTCAAGGGTTCAGTGCAGACGCTGGCCGTGACAGTTTGCCATCATGTGATTACCACAGACGTCCGGCACAAAGCAGTTTAATTTATACACCCCTCGACCATGTTTTGTTACCATCTATATCAGATGTCCTATCATGCCGTGTAATTAGGAAGTGGTATGCCACCCAATCCCCTTAGACTTCAAAAACATGTAACAGCTACCACAGGTTCAAAGCACTGCAGCAGACAGGTAACCGCCACCTCCAGGAGCAGGTAGCGATTTAACGTATCTGTGGCTTTAATTAACATCAATGTCAGTCCATGTAAACATCCTGCTATCTTGGATCAAGCAGTAGTACAGCTAGGAAAATAGAGTATATTAGGCGTCTTTGGCTGTATGCAGAACCTCACTGATAGAGGGCTGTAGAAAATATTTATGCTGTTCCAGTGTGTAAATGTATTAACGCGTCAAAGCTTCAAAAATGTGCATTCCTGTCAGACTAGCTGTCCACTGCAGTGTCAGGAAGCCGGAGCTCCCAGGGAAACTTGTAAACTTAGAACAATGTGTCCAGTCTGGTTTGCTAAAAAAAAGTCATTAATTGTTAGTTTGAAACTGGATAGCACTTGATACAATCATATCTGTTTCACACCATGATATCCAGTTGGCTGTCTGACAGGAGCTGTTGCAGTAGCCGGCAATTCAAGAGAGCCTGATGAGGAACTTAGTGACGTGCAACATGAATGTAACTTGTCTAAGCTGTGATCACAGCTTACCAAGCAGGGGTCAAAGGGTCGAGCTAGAACGCTTTTATTTTTCCTGACAATTTCTTTCTGCAGACATTTCAGCTGTCACTGTAATCAATATGTCGGTCTTGTCTCGGACGTCTTCCCTTCTGTTATGCCTGACATCCGCATCTATATCTGACTGATGCTCTCACAGCATGAGGAGATATTCTTTAAAAGTAGGGGTCACCAACATGGCACCCGCGGGACCACATAACTCGCCCGCGGGCCTTTTCTAAAAATAGCTCACCATAGCGCCACTTACCGGTGAGCTGCATCTCATTTTTTGTAGCTATTCTTTTTTTTAAAACCACACTTGCACTTATGTGAATTTGAAAATGACATTATTAAAAACAAAAACTTTAAAAAATGTTTCATATTAGATAAGAGCTCCACCGTTGCCGTGGAGACCAGCTAGTAGGCACAATGTTCATTTATAATCCGTGCAAATATGGTGCAACGTATTGCATTATTTGTTAAAAATTGTTAGTGGCTAGTGAAAATGTTGTAGAAGTGATCATTGTTAATACTTGCAGATTTACAGAAATAAAGTTTTGCATATTGATATTTATCTGTTTCCAAGCTTGTTAAATAATTGTTGAGAATTATTGTGAGAAATCATGAACATGAACAGTGTCGTCACATAGATGAATATCATTAATGATTAATAATTACAGGTAAGTTGAGCAAATTTGTTATTTCAGAAGTGTGTATCAAACTGGTAGCGCTTCACATTAACCGGTACCCAAGAAGCAGCTCTCAGTTTCAAAAAGGTTGGTGACCCCTGCTGTAAAGCAATAAAGCTGTGTAGCTCCTGAAGATTTAAAATGAGCGGCAGTGTTGAAAGGAAACACGACATTTTGTTGTGTACTGACGAGATCATTTCTGATGGCTTGTTTGAAGGTTCAACACATCAGTCTTTTCAATTGGCTTATAGGTTCCGTGTGGAGCTTTTCAGCCCGACATCGACATGGCTGATTTTATCAACCGATTTTAGTTTATAAAGGTATATCGACATTTCATTTTAGACATGCCAAGGATGGTTATTTAACTATATTTTGGGGGATTTTATTTTATAGTGACAGCTGCAGAGATAAGACAGCAAAGGGCCACGGGTTGGAATGGAATCCGGCTACTGAGGTAAGGACTTGGCCTCAATGGTATGCGTTTTACCAGGTGAGACGCCAGCGGAGCCCATGCCAATGATATGATTGAGGCGGTTTAGAAATTATGAAGAGCCATTTCATTCATACCTCACCCAAGCTGTACACCACCTATCCAGTTAATAGACACCACCTACCCAGTCATCCTGCGTCGCTACCCAGTGGACAGTGGAAGAGCGTCCATGCTGGATCGCGCTGATGAACTTAGGTCAGGTGATGTTGTATAAAACGCAGCAAACTCTGCAACTTTAAGAAGGCGTGCTGGATGGATGGGTTGAACACATGGCTTTCACCCAGAAGGCTCTAAAATGTCCTGCTCCATGGTCACAATAGCAAAATACCTTCAAATAAATATTGTTAATAAGGATCCCCTATATTTGGTTGTTTATGCTATGTGTTTATGTCATAAAAAATTAACATCAGCTGATCTTTTTTAGCTCTTTAGTCAAAGAATCAATAAATTGATAATTGATTAAATGCTTTTGTCATTTTTTTTAAGCCAAAACGTCAAGTAGAGTGTGGGTTCCTGCTTCTCAAATGTTGCAGTAGCCTAAAATGACTTTGGATGCAGATTACTCGCAGTACAAACAAGGTATCAAGGAAGCACACAAACGCAACTTTAAAAAAAAAGGCAATTGCAACAAACTGACCCTAACCCATCTCAACAGGTCCCAGATGTAAAACACATCTAGCCTCTGGAAACATCAAAAAGACTTTAGCTTTACCTTTGCACTCTGCAGCACAGAACAATGTTACCTAACATTACACCACGAACACTCTGTATTCTCTGCCGACTGTGGTTTGAACTTTTCCACTTGAGCCTTTCTTATGACCCCAGACAGAGTCTTTAATACAGATGTTGATATGGCATGGCAATGAATGAAATCAAAGAGTATCAACAGAGAGCAGAAAAAGAGGAACATGTTGTGCTTTGCTGAGATGTAGCAAAAACCACATCCTTTCAGTGAATGAAAGAGCTGTCCAAGAAACCACAGTTTCATAAAATACCACCCACTCTATCTCTATGATGCTGCAACCTAATATTACAGCTGCACCTTGTTTCTCCCGCACTACAATAAAACCATATGGCAGAAAGCAGAGAAGGACTTGCCCTTCAAAACAAAAAGCCCAATATGTGCCAGCATCACGCCTCCACCGCTGCACTGCAGCCCAGCCAAGCCTCCTGGCTACAACGCGGGTGAAGCCACCAATCGCAACTCAATTCAACCTGGTATTAGCCAGCATCATTGTTCAGTTATTGTTTCCTCAGTTCCTGGAAATGTCATTTAGCAGCATGCTCAGTAATTGTCTTTCTAAATTAATCTCTGGCTTCTTTGCAGAGTGAAATGGAATTGCCGGTACTCTATTCTGTCTAGACATCCAAGATCTTCAAGGCAGGTTATTAAGTTAAGTTTATTGATCACCGAGAATAAATGGTTATTTAAATGTCACAAACAGAAAAGAAGGCTGCATTAATATAGCGACAGCTTGCGTGGTTTCATTTCAAATGTCATTGTGTCTCTGTTCGGCACAGCGTTAACGGTCAAAAAGCTTATGTCGTCCGGTTAGTGCCGGGCAGGGTTTGAATGGACATCTGAGAAATTCAATTCACTCAAATTGAAACTGAGGTTTAGAACGGTAGCTGTCCAAAAGCGTGCGCTGGGATTACCCAGCCAGGTGGTGAGTCAAACTGTCAGAGAATAAAAGTAATTCAGCCGCTGGCTCCGAGCCCACTCACAGTTTACCCATCCTGCTTTACGGATCCCCAGTTCTCCCTGGTTGGACATATATGTTGGCAGAGCTCAGAGATTATCTGTGTATGAATTCAAATGTTTGTATTTGTCTGTGTGCGTGTGGATGTTTGCACATATTTGTCCGTGAATGTGTGTCCAGGTGGGGGTTTGCGTACTCGTTCGTGTTTGTGAGTGTGTGCCAGAGCAGGGAAAAGTGATCCCCCTGATGGGAATGACAGATGGGCAGGGAGTGGCTCAGCTTGTTCTCTCTGCCACCTGAAAAGCACGGGGGCGGGACGTGTGTCGGTGCAGCGTCCGTGCTCACCTCTCATCCCTGACAGAAGCCACTTTGTTTTGATTCATGTACTAGCCCCTTTAAAAAGGTAGCCTAATTGTTCTGCACACCACAACAGAAAAGCGACTCTATAATTGGAGTATGTGTCTTTTTTGGATCTTGTTGTTTACCAGCAAAGACCAATGTACAAAGCACTGAGGCAGCAGGTTTCTCATTTTTAGCCCACGCTGACCATGCACTATTGCTGGTTAAACTTACAAATGGCAGCAGGTTATATCAGCTGCAGCTAAATAATGTTAATACTACAAGGTGCATGTAAACATCTCTGCACAGAGAAGGGTGCGAAGGGTAGACCTTGGTCGCAGAGGCTTGCAGAGCAACCATGCGCACACCTCTCACAACTCACCAACTAATAATAACATGTTGTGCGGACCTGCGCCTCAAACAAGTTGTTGTTGATCCAACTTCCTGTAGCGAGGCAGGTTCGAAACGGAAAAGCAAACGTAAGAAAAAGCCACACGAATGTCTACGAACAACACCCCTGCACATTTGCATGTGTGCCGCATGGAAACATGTTTCCGCCCTAATTTACTTGGTCAAAGGCCAAAATGAAACATGGCTCTCTGCAAGTCAGTGTCTGCTCTCAACAAAAGCAACAAAGCACCACCCACCAATTTCTAAAATCAGGAGCGAACTGTGTGTTTTTGTGGTTCAACAAGACAAACAGAGTGGTGGAGTCTTCTCTGCAAAAAGAAACACTTGCTGATTGTGGCACGTCAATGTCAGAATCTCCCAGTTAAACTTTCATTCATATCACATCAATCATTTAAGCTCATCAACTTAAGGTTCTGAATTGGGACCTCCAGCATTTCCAGCAAGTAGCTCATATAAAGAAGGTATGTAAAAATCAGTGAGCTACACCTGTTACTTCAATGCATCAGACACATATTTAATCAACATTTCATACGCTGCCTCTCAATTTCAGGTTGTAGGTACAGGTTGTGAACTTTATTTAGGCTGACACTCGAAACTGCCTCCCAGATACGGGGCTTTTTTCCTCTCTTTATTCAAGAGAATGGTCTTTGAATTTGAGAGCATGACTCATTGATTTCACGTTCAGATTTTGTAATGCTTTCCCACAAAACCCTGCCCTCGCACTCAGTTAGCCCCCGCTTGCGTTTACATTTTGCTTCTGCTCAAACTGCATGCTAGCACTCAGATATATTGTTGCTCTTACTGACTTCCTATCGATGGCCAACATGGACCACCAAGGTCAAGGACCTCAAGTAAGTTTTTATTCTTATGATGCTATTACCAGACCCAATGGTTTTTGGGGGGGTTTCTGCACTACTTTGTACGCTGGCAAGGATGTCGTGAATCAGCCATGTCAGCTCATGCTTGTTGACAGCTGCACACAGAGAGCTATTAGCTTTCTAACGCTAGCTAAAGCCGAAGCGGTAATCGCCTCGGTCAGCCCCTTCTCCTTAATATACCCATGGTCTGCCCACATTACGCTATCTACCTCGCTATAGCTATAATTTAGTCTTGTAGTTCCCTTCCAAGCTGAAAAGTGCTCTGTTTTTAGTGTCCGCTAGCTTGATGCATGTGTTATTAATTATCAGTGGTATTCCTGTTGACTGTTGCAGCAGTACGCTGCTGCGGTCATAAACCCCCTAAAATGGCACATGGCTCGCGTTGCAATGGCAGGCACCACTCTCCACCGGCATTAACAGATTCACACTGGCATACCGGTGCCACTAACCGTAACCTGTGTCATATCCCGATCCTCGGTGATATGATACTGCGAATTGACTGGCAAAACAGCATCCTACAGATACCATTTACCGGCAGGATAAGACACGAAAACAACAACTTCTTTACAAGGGAGCTTTTGGTTATAAATTAAAATAATTCATCATCTTTGCTATGCAATGGACACCTGTTAAAGGTGGTGACCTGTGTTTTGTTAAGCACTTTACATCAGTTTTAGCCCTGACCAGAACTATTCCCACATCTCGTTCACAGGGTGCAACCTGTGCTTAAAGGTAGGAACCCACAGAGCAAATGTAAGGACAAATGTAAAATATTGAAGTCATTTATAAATTGGACAGAAATATTTTTAAAAAATGCAACAGTATTCTGGAAACATCAGATGCACTGAACAGTTACAGTAACCATTTCTATATTGTACTGTATATGATCTAGCAATACATCTAGATTGAATTTTATCACTAGTCACCCCAACCATATCATATCTCATCAAATCAATAGTCAAAGGAATTTTGGCCCTAAAGGTAATATCCTGCACCGTACCCAGCCCTACTGTTTGTACCTGAGTGTGGGTCATTCTAGCATCTTTCACTTGTTACAGACTTGAGCATCGAATGAAATATTAGACTAACACTTAGCTCTTTTCCTTCCTTTTTCCCCCTCTTTAGTCTTGATGGCGTTATGGCGTGACACATCACAGTTAACTGTGTCGGTCTGCCGTGCGGTGCTGAGCAGATAGTGTACAGTGGGTTTTTAGAGCTATTTCTCTTGAAACAGCTGCCTGCTGTGGCGGAAAAACAACAATATGAGAGAGAGCGCAGAGAGCGAACCAAAACATTGAGCTGCAAGAGGCAATAAAGCTACGTAGAGCTTTGGGGAATTAAAGAGTAGGTGATAGTTTTATGTCTGTGTACGTCACTGCAGCAGCGAAAAGGTTAAAAAAAATGACCACTGTTTTTTATGTTTTTACATCTGAGTGCAAGCATACAGTTTGAGCAGGAGGAGAGCAAATCTAAGCTCAAGCAGGGGCTATTTGAGTGTGAGAGCAGGTTTTTGAGGGAAAGCATTACAAAATCTGAACGTGAATTCAATGAGAAAGACCACGGCTCTCATATAAAGAAGGGAAAAAAGTCATATATATATATATATATATATATATAAATAAACATCCAACAAAAGGTGATTAGAAGAGTTTTTGTTCGTTTAAACTAATTCTACAGTGGATTCAAAACTGCATTCAGTTATACAGAATGCACTGCTATCAAACCCCAACGTTAACAATAACTGGTGTATCCTACCGCACCTCTGTCGATGCACAGTGCGGTGCCAGACCTTGAGTACACATATAAAGCATGAAAATGCTATATGAAAAGGATCATCAGTCAACATGAACACTCCTGCGATGCCAAGGTGTGACCTGTCAGCGAGGGACAGCATGTTAGCCGGAGGATAGAAGTGATGACGAAAGGGAAAAGTGCCAGTGCAACCCTGTGAAGTAATGAAATAGTGTTCTACGGGAAGAGCGCTGACTGTTGCAGCATAATTCCAGTATTCCACATGAAGTACGGGGATGTACACAAAGGCGAAGGAGGGTTCAGACAACATAACACAGAGCCAAAACAGTTATTTTACAGGATATTCAAAGTGTGATTTATTCGATCATCCTTATTCAAAAATATGTGTAGAAAGTGTCAGGGATTATGCCTAAGAATCACTGGGTACGAGAAAATGCAAAGTCATCTGACATGCAATTTAACTTGTAAATGAAGGCTGGCACAACACATAAACCTGCTGCCACCCTCGTGCTGTTCCGGTGGCAGGGAGAGAAAGCTGTGCTCATATCTTGTCTGGAGAGAAGAGCAAAAGCTCTCAGCAGGGAAAGCTGCAGCCCCTCGGTATTTGGATATTGCATTAATCCAATTGCATTTTGGATCATTTTCCAATTTACTGGGGAGTCTTGAAAAGGAAAAAAAACTGTGGGAAGCTGACAAACAATGTCTTTGAGCTGTACACATTGCGCTTGTATAGCTCAGACGCAGTGTACATACAGGATCCCCCCCCCCCCCCGAAAACCACATTTGATATCTGCACCCGTGGAAATGAGACACTGCCTTCCAGCATGGAAAAATAAAACCAACCCCACCGCCACACCAGTCTTTTGACTTTGTGACTCTATCGAGGTGTCTCCGTAACTATTCACTCGGCCAAGGCGGCAGCATAAAAAGCCTCAACAACAAGACAAACAACGGCATACCAGAAACAAGCAACACACTTCAAACAAATGACGATCGATTAGCAATCGATAAGCCGTGTTCAGTCACAGGACATGTGCGGTCCGTGGTCAAGTAGTCCGTGATCCTCTTTTTATCATCCAATAAAATAATTCAGTTTAAGGTGTCTGCAGCTCACACCAAGATAAGGGGGCAAAAACTTTAAAAGCACGTGCACCAAACGTGGGAGATCGAGGAATGATGTACATAATTTGCCCGCGTGACCGAAGGTTTCAACTACTGCTAGTTTTTGTTTAATTATGTATGTGCTCAAACAGGAATATTGAGTGTGTCAACAGCAAATGTGTCATCCCCCAGAGGTGTGCACAAAGCTGTGAAAACATTTCTTACCTTGGTGGTCAGATGTCTTTACGTCAGTGTTGTTTCTTTACATTCGATCCCAGCCTTAATGTCTCATGGAGCTCTGTAATCAGAACAAAACAATCTGTGATTCCCTCATACCTTTGCCAGGAAAAGAAAAACATCCACCAGGCCAAACACTACGGAGAGTGAAAAGGCTTACAGAGTGATCCCGCGAGACATGAGTTAGCCAAATCCTACAGATAGCCGCAGCTCTGCACAAGGAAATCCGCATGGCCACTGATGCTTGCATGTACTGCCAAGTCAGGGATGACATGGGAGGAGCCTCGGAGTTCAAGAGAGGAAAATCCCCGAAGGAGGTGCAAGGTTTTCTTGTCTATGCAAACTGATGTTAGGTTTTCATGTGACCAGCTTTCCACTAAAAGGCTTAGTACTCTAATCCTTGAGCCAAATGAAGTGTCTAACTTAAAGCTTAGGCTGGCCAGAGGAATCAAAGGGAGTTTATAGTATGAACCTTGCTAGACTTTCAAAAGGCCAGGAGTACACCTTCTGTTCAGCAATACAACGATGGAAAGGGATTTCTGCTCTGTATGGTGTTCCAGGTGTTCCCTTAATCATCTCTTTGGCTACTTTACTCAGTGTGCAAACTATTCATAGATGCAAGCATGTAGGCTGCTTGCTTTGGGTCATCTGATATATAGTAATCAAGCACGGTAGGGCTGCAACTAACAATTATTTTCATTATCGATTAATCTGCCGATTCTTTTTTTTACAGTTAATGGAAGAAACTGTGAAAAATGCTCAGCACAATTTCCCAGAGCCAAAAAGAGACGTCTTCAAATTGCTTCTTTTGACCAACAGTCCCAAAACCCAAAGACTCCTCAGGCCCGGGTTCTAATCCAGCCTGCGGCTCTTAGCTGCACGTCGTCCCCTCTTTCTCTCCCCTGTCTCTCTTCAGCTGTCCCTATTAAATAAAGCCCAAACAATAATCTTTAAAAAAAAAACAAATAGTCCAGGGTCCCTTCAAGGGATCCAGTCCTCATCAACACCCATAACATAAAATAGGCTCAGTGAATAATACAGTTAACTGGGAACAGCCCTTCCCTTAAAACAGAAGACACCACAGACGCCTGTTTCTGTTCCTGATCTTTGAGTTCAAGTTTGTGAAGTTCATGATGTTGCGCCGCCACACTTCGATGCTGATGACAAGAATAGCATGCATGCCGGTATCTTTATTGGAATTAATTAGTGATTCATCACTAACCGCATGAGTCCTACATCCTAATTTTACACATCATCCATGATTTTTTGGGCAGCGAAGCCTATTAAGGACCTTTCATTTTTAACTGAATGCACTGGAGAGGGTCAAAGGGTCAAACACTCACTTACATCGTGATTTTTCATTTTGAATCCACTCCACTAGTGGGATCTGTATTATTTGTAACAGGATGGTTGTATATTTGAGCATTATTAACAAGGGACTGAGGCAGAACGCCACAGCTGACCTCTTCCATATCGCAGATCCAAGGTGAAGTACTCAGGTGAATGTCTCTTAAAGCAACACTACTAATTTGTTGTAATTACCGGCTATGGCAATTCAGCGTGGCCATGCAACTGATTCCCGGGCTAATCCATATGCTAAGCCAGCTCTCAGCCACTGAGGGAGAGGTAAATATGCATTGGCACAGGCAGGATGGGAGGCGGCCAGCTGCTTGGAGGCAGGCTTAAACCTGACAGCACTCAAGCCCATCTACAGTGTATGCTCTGTTTTATTGTAACCAGACAGAGAGAGATACATATTGCTAATAGGAAACAAAGTAATCATTCAGTCCTGTTCAGAAGCCAATTGTACAGCACCATCTGAAAAGCCTCTTATTCAGCACCGGGGCTGAGTACCGCAACCTCAATACTTTTGTGCTACAGGCCGAAATGTGTCCGAATCAAAACGTGTCGATTACCGAAAGCTGCCATCGGATGTCTGGCCAGATTCGTAATCTTCTTCACTTGTTCTTTGATCAGACAGATCCTGATTTTGACACAACATTTTGCAAAAGTTTTAGACTACTTTATTTGGACAAAGTTCTTGTCATGCCGCTTGTATTTAGACAACATTCAAGATTAAATAACTCGGGGAAAACCCTTTATTTTTTTTTTATGTAACAAAATAACTCAAAGTAAGGTATCAAAAAACCTTTTACCTGTATAGGCACTTGTGTCAAAAACATTTCAAATGATCTCCAGCCCTATTCTGCACCCTACCTTTGATAGTTGTATTGTGCATATTGCACATTTGTCGTAGCGACACTGACTGTGTAGTCAAATAACACCATAAGTAAACATCATTATTTCAGTCATTTGTTTCAGCAAATATATGATGGGAACAGAGATCACACGTGACAGAATATGAGTGATTTTCATTATTATTCCTGCCTTTGAGCAATGATGATGTGTGACCACCGACAGTCACTGAGACACGTTAAGTACTGACAGAAAATATAGGAGCAGGACGGACGGATACTCCGATAGGAGGAGGAGCAGAAAACAATCAAAATATTGCTCTTCTTCATCTTTGCACTGTGGTGACCCGGAAGGCCGAGGCTGAATTACTCTGTCTATAACCTAACATGCCCACACATGAGCTCCAGCCTTGAGACGTGTGTTAGTGCACAACACCACCAAGAAGGCTGACACCTATTTTCGAGGGTTCAGCAGACGAGAAAAACAATCTCCAACAAAGAGAAGAGATTCTCTGTGCCAGATGTAGCCACTGGCCACTTTCCATCTGCAGTCGCTGGGCAGAGCGACACAAACAATCCAACATACGGAACAGAAATGGAAAAACTACAGTGTTTGCTTTCAGCAGGAGTTACGTCCTCTACTTATTTCTGTTTGGGTTAAACTAATACATTGTTTTTAGTAGTAAGGTTTAGAGGTATTGACAGGCATACTTTTTGGACTCTTTTCCCTGCCTTTAGTCTTCAGGCTAAGCTAGGCTAACCATATCCCGACTCGGGCCCCGTATTGAACACACAGAAAGAGATTATTATTAACCTTTTCATCTCACTGTCAGAAAGAAAGACGATGAACTATTCTTTTAAAAGGAGCTTTGTGTTATGGATTGTCTGTAGTGGAGCTAGGCTACCACGTTTCCACCATCTGTCACAAGACTCATCGCCGACCATTTCTTTTTCTGAGCGCAAGAGAGTGGAAAGCATCCTCGGACCTTTACTGCAGAAATTGACCGGGGACAGAACCATCTGTCAAACAACCAACAAGTAACAATGTCACAGAATGCCATGTTACAAGATGGCGAGCCCTAAAGGACAGCCTGAAAAATCGAAACGGTCAAGGGAAAATCTCTCCAAGCACTTGTAGGACAGAACAGTCGGTGTGCGACTGAAAAAGCAGGATGAAGGAACGTCGATTACTAGCTGCATTCTTGGAAGAGCTACACAAAACGTCAGATTTATGCCCTATTGGAAGTAACCATATGTTTTTATTTTTACAAGAGAAAAGACTTCAAGGATTAGGACTAACAGCTGGATCCACAGACGATGCGGATTCTCTTTGAAATGCTCAAAGTGAGTTAGAGAGACCACAAGTCTAAAGCTTGTTGCCCATACTGTAATTTAAATACCATGTTATATTGTACATATTCTATTCCATGGTTATTAGTTTCTTGTAATGTTTTGGTTTAATATTCTTTCATTTCTTACTGTCAGTTTTATAGACACGACTCTTGAGCTGCAGCGCTTGCTTATGTCTCTTTATACTTCCTTAGATTACTATTACGTTTATTTTTTGCACCAAAGCACATTCCTTGTGTAAAAATCCTACTTAGCAATAAAGCTGATTCTTTGCTGTTTTTTTTAATAGCGCGTTTCCTTTAAAGTTGCCCGATGCATTGTTCGCCTTGTTATATCACATAGGTTCTTTATCCTCTTAATAGTGAGAAATAGCATATTTCTGTAGGATTGTCGAAGAAAAGAGCAATTTAAATACCTGTCTGCTCATTTCATCGAGGCCAAGAATTAGAAACTCACTTTCTCTGTTTTCACGTAAAGCTGTTCCATACTTGAAGTGGTGTCCCGTTCTTTCCCCGCGAGTTTGACAGAGTATGGCTAACAGATTTGTATGCCAGTACCGCAGACCAACACTCTGTGGGCAGACTGCGATGCTTAATCTTTCACAATAAAAACATCTCTCTTGTAAGATGACAGCATCTCCCAAAACTACACTGCCGTTATTGTTAATCTTTTTAAACCAAGTCTGACGTTTGGGACGGAGCTGTTTGTCAAAAGCTTCATGTTATAAACAACATCTAGCTTTTTCCGTTTTAAAAAATGAAACCGGACCACATGTTGAGGAACAAGCAACTTTTCTTAGCGTGTCTGCTGCCCCACCTTTAGTCCCGTTATACTTTGAGCATGTGTTCCATGTTTTTCTTTAACGATTTGCCGATTCATCCATTAGTCGATGGATTGAAAACGGCAACTATTTAGGTCTCTCTTTGTCATGTTTTTAAAGCAAAAATGGCCAAGTGTTTGCTGGTTTCAGCTTCTCAAATGTAAGGACGTTCTGTTTTTCTCTATTTTGTAAACGGAATATCTTTAGGTTTTGGACTATTGCTCGAACAACACAAGACATCCGAGGACTTCTCCCCATGGGCTACGGGAAAATTTAACAGGCATTTTTCACGTACGATTAAGAGAGACATTTAGCGGCCCGAGTGTCTTTACAGCAAAAGTATGAATAAACTGTACTGTTTCACTTTTCCCCTCTCTAAATAATGTTGTTGCTGTGGGGGGTTTACTGCTGAATGAATTCTGCGGGGACCTGCTGTCAGACAAATACAACTAGGACTCTCTAATACAAGTGGGCTAAGTGTTCTCGGTGCCAGAAAAAAGGCCTCAAACAGGAAATGTTGCAGGCTCACATGCATCTGTTTGCACATTATGCAAATTACCATGAGTTACTTAAGTGTAAATCAAAGTATAAGTGTGTTGATCTGCGTGTGTGAGAGAGCTCCTTTCCAAATCAGCTAACAATCGACCGTGACAAATTAACATCATGGCAGATGTTATAGGACGCCTTACGAAGAATAAATTTAATTTCCTTTATTTTGACTTTGTTACAGGAGGAGTACACCATGTATTCCATTAATGCTCATTCCAGCTCTAATCCAATTCATTGTTCCTCCACGGCTCGGTGTATAGAATAAGTCATTTCCACACGAGATTAGTCCAGTGTGCTTTACTTTTAGAGCAATCTGCTGGTTTGCATTCTTTAAAAAGCTTAGCTGTTACATGTGGACACACACACACACACAAACACACACACACACACACACACACTGCTGTAACTGAGCCAATGTGGAGATTGATCAGCTGGGCCGTGTCCAAATTAAAGCCCGTCCTCTGCAGACATGCCAAGCATAATAACTCTCTCCTCTCTTTGCACTTTTCCTTGGCCAGGGAAAGTGGGGAAGGAAAAGAAAAAACATGCATGAGAGAAAGGGAAAGCAAAAGAAGAAAGAGGTGCAATTGGATGTCTTGACACCCATTGCAGGAAAAGGAATGCCTCGCTCTCAGATGTCTGACCCATTTTCTGCTCTCCCCCCCCCTCTCCTTTCTCTCTAATTTCCTTCCTTCCTCTAATCTACAGTAAAGTAGTTCTCTGACTCAGATTCACTGGCGCTGCGGAGAGCTGCGCACTTCTATGGCATGCAGTGTCACATGAGCCGAACCTACACACTGAAACACGCATACACAAACCCCCAACCCGATCTACAGCGCGGCACTGCACTGGAACGAGACAACAGACCATGCTGCGTATATGTATAAGCACTGTGTGTGTTCAACAGTACGCATAAAGAGAGAGGCCTGTGTTCCGAAAGAGATGGTTCAATAATCAATTATTCGCTTGCTGGAAAAAAACACTGGCGCTCATTTGTAATAATACAATCAGTTGGCACAACTTAGATGCAAGAACAAAAATATATATTTACTGCATTTCTGAGGAATCACATTGACACACATGATGATGGATAAACTTAAATGTACAATAATGAGAGATTTCCCCTGGTAGCATTGGTGCATATTGGCATTTTCACATTACATAGTAAACTATGGCTTTCTGTCTTTGAGCATGTGTGTACAGCATGGTGACCGCATGACTGTATCTGCATGTTTTAATGACATCTTCACCTAAAGGGGCGGTTCACCCCAATTACCAAAGGAAACAGGGGCGCTTTTTCCAGGAAGAGATGTTGCTTTTGAGGTTTTCAATGCTTTGAGCATCACAAGCTGCATTCCATTCACCTCCATTGTTTTAGGGTTGAGGAGTCTCATAAACGCATATTTTAGAACCTGAGCAAGTAAAAACAAAGCTTTCTTTGTAAATTGGGTTAATAAACATTTACATTACATTTACATTTAGTCATTTAGCAGACGCTTTTATCCAAAGCGACTTACATATGAGAACATTCACAAACCGAAGGCGCAGCTTCGGGAGCATTTTGGGGTTCAGTATCTTGCTCAAGGATGCTTCGGCGCATGGCTGGGGGATCGAACCGCCAACCTTCCGACTGAGAGGCAACCGTTCAGCCACCAAGCCACGGCCACCCTTTAATAGCATGCCAATACTACAACCAAGTGTTTTGAAGGAGAGGGCTCATACAAAAGTGGCTGTCATCTTGGCTGGGCTGTGCTGATTATACGTAGTCCTATAGGTTCTTGTCTTTATCCGTTTTGTTTTATTTTGTGTTTAGCCAGTTGAACACTTTTAATGTGAAGCAACAGCAGTGGCAAATGTTCAGTTTGCATTAGCAGCAACTAAACACAGCTCTGACAGAACTGTAGGAGAGTGAGCAGTAATCCGTGAGGCTGATGTCAATGAGATCAAATTAAAGTAACGCTGGTTTACTTGCTGCATCGTTTCCTGCGAGAACCTTGTGCAATGTGTGGACAATAGGAATCCTGCGCAGGAATGGCCGACTCCGCCAGTAACAAGGACGACTACTATTTGGGTGGTAATTGTTGATTAATGAATGTAAATATAAAGCCATGCATAACTGGGCTAGATTAAATAAAAATCTTAAGGATTATGAATTTAATGACAAAAATCGACAAATAAACAAAAACTACATGGCCAGATTGCACTAGAGGTAAGCGAGAGAATGTTTTCTTTGTAATATGGGTGAACCGACCCTTTAATGACATACTGAAATACAAATCCAAAGGAATCCAATGGCTGCCTGGAAATCATTCCCAAATCTTATGGTATGCTTAAGAAAATGATTAACAGGAAAGTAAAGAATAAATAATCCGTATTTAACGGGGTAAGCCATGCAAAGCAGCCGGTATGGTCCTTTAGGTTAATGTACGGTAGCTACTGCAGAGTCTGGTTTTACAATAGCAGAGCAGACACGCTTAAGTGACAAAAAAAAATAAAGGGAAGGGCCTGGGCAGGCAGAGGGTAGATGAGACCAGGGGTCGCCTTCGGTCAGCTAATCCCCGTGTCAGATAAGGGTCTACGGATACACTCCTGCTTGGCACGCAAACACACACCTACATGCACAAACATACAGGAATAACAAGGAGAATCAATGGACTGTAAACAATGTTTTTTCACATGATACGCACACAAATAGGCACACACATTAACCCAGTCCAACACACGATCCGTCCATCGTCTCCCCCTTTATGCTAGCTCCCTCGCTCCAATGTTATCTGTTTATAGCTCCCTCTCTCTCTCGCTCTCTCTCTCGCACACAAACACGAGTAGAAGGTTAGCAGGGTCAGCGCTGCCTGCCTTGGCACAGAGGAGGGCTACAGATGTGAAAGTACGGAGAGCTTGCTCTGGGGACCAGCTGGAGCCTGTCCAACCTGGACAAGGGTCAGGGACAGCATGCGGAGCCTCTCCTCGGGTCCCAGCCAGCCTGTCACCCTCGTCAGTCACCCTGGGCCTCCATCCAGACAAATCCTCAGTGAATGCTCCGTAGACCAATTTCATTATTTTTGACGGTTTCATTTTAACACCTTTAACACCACCTTTGTAATACTTGGTCATATTCTTAGTCATCTGACAAAAGTGTTTAAATTTACTCTCCTAAAAAAATTAATTCAGTTACAAAAACAAAAATGTATAATATGCTTGAAAACACAGCTTATACAGAGAGGCCTTTTAACTCTTCACTGTTAGCCACACTTGCAATTTTCATGTCGTGAAGCCGTCTTGTGTTTTTGAAACGACTGGGATCGTGGACAGAAAGGTATGGTACTCTGTTAATACATGTGATCGGATGACAATAAACAATTGCTCATTTGCATGCTTAAATGCATGCCGCGGGTTGGACAATGTGCACTGTCTTCTACAAAGCAGATCAGTCTGCTATAATTCAAATCATCTTCTTTTCATCATATTTGTCAACAATAGAATGAAATAATATTTTCTTATCAAAATAGACAAATTCCACATGTCACAGTGAAAGTAATTGAAAGAGATTTGGTTGTAATTAATGACAAACAATTGTTTTTCCTACAGGAAGTTGTTCCAGTTACACATGATGTGTTGGCAGCTTATTGCTCCACTCAGTGTCATCTTGCACTAAACAAAGTCGGACTGTTGTTGTTGGGCACAGCACTGAACACTCACCCGGAGACAGTTTAGACAGAGCTGTACAAACAGGGAGCTGGCTAGGTGAAAAATTAACAGTAAGTGCTGTCGTGTATATCTCTATGCACAGTACTGCACAAACACTGAGTATCTAATGAAACCATGTGTTCTTCACAGGGTAGCGATCTTTAAAAGCTTGAGTGATAACATTTTAACTAAGAATAGATGCCTGCGTGTGTTCATGACGATGAATTTGTGGTTTTTAGATGAGCCTCTGGTGGTTTGAAAGTGTTTTTGTACATTCATGCATATCAATTGTATGAGTGGCTGTGGCTGTAGGAGTCGCTTGCTTGCAACCTCTCTAAATTTCTCTGTCCAGAGTTGACAGGCCAAAGCTCCTGCAGGGCGGTAGTGTACACTAATCACAGAGTAACTGCCTCACACTTTGCCTATTGGGTTTCCTGCTAGCCGGGCCAGCTATGTTGAAGGAAACATGAGACTGTCCTCTATACCAAACACATGGAGGAGCCGCAGAAATACAGCACTCACACAAACAGCCTCACATATAGCCACACACATGCACATGCAAGGATTAGTATGCAGCACAACTAATGCAACCGCAGGGGGGCACAAGCCAGTGTCTTCATGTGCCAGTCCAAAGTCTGGATAAATGCAGAAGGTTGTGTCAGGAAGGGCATCTGACGTAAAACACATGCCAAACTAAAAATGCGAATCATGACAATGACTTCCATACCGGATCGGTCGGGGCCCGGGTTAACAACGACCGCCACCGGTGCTGTTGACCTACAGGGTACCGGTGGAAATTGGACTACTGTTGGTCGAAGACGAAGAAGGAGAGGAGGAAGGTGTGTTCGTAGACAGAGAGAGAAGAGGAAAGCTAAGAATGTAGGACTGACAGTAGGGACTTTGAACGTTGGGACTATGACAGGGAAGGCTAGAGAGTTGATTGACATGATGCAGAGAAGGAAGGTGGACATCCTGTGTGTCCAGGAGACCAGGTGGAAAGGTAGCAAGCCTAGAAGCTTAGGAGCAGGGTTCAAGTTGTTCTACCATGGGTCGCATAGGAAGAGAAACGGAGTAGGAGTTATCC
>CM022492.1:20814140-20839250 GCA_011952105.1 Coreoperca whiteheadi
GGATCAGGAACGAGTACATCAGAGGGACAGCTCATGTTAGATGTTTCGGAGATAAAGCCAGAGAGGCCAGATTGAGGTGGTTTGGACATGTTCAGAGGCGAGACTGTGAATATATTGGTAGAAGGATGCTGAGGTTGGAGCTGCCAGGCAGGAGGTCTAGAGGAAGACCAAAGAGGAGATTTATGGATGTAGTGAGAGAGGACATGAAGTTAATTGGTGTGAGTGAAGAGGATGCAGAGGACAGGGTTAGATGGAGGCGCATGATTCGCTGTGACGACCCCTGAAAGGGAGCAGCCGAAAGGAAAAGAAGAAGAAGACAACTCTTGCCACATGCAAGTGTGTAAAAGAAGAGGCGTTACAAGAAACTGAGTCAACTTAGACTACGCTAGTGTCTACTGTGTGCCACATTTTGTGAACTGGCTGCAGTTGAAACAGCTCAGATGAGGAATGCCAGATCAGCAAGTCTCTTGAAGACAAATCCACGGACACTAACACACACTCACAGCCTCAAGGCGCTTGGCTTTAAGTTGGCTTTCTGGACCTCCCAGTGCGATATCTACTTGGCAAGCAACACTAACAGGTAGAGACGAAACACACTCCCTGGCTCTGGTAAAATATCCAGCAAATACCTGGATTAATGCTGCATTCTGATCGGACAATACAATAGCTAGGTTGTGTGTGGGATAGAAGACCTGGTGAGCTTCTCTGCCCTGTCTGTCTTGTACTGTGTTTGTGCGGCGGCTTGCTTTGCAGGTACAGAGGAGGTGGGTGTGGCAGGGGGTTATCAGGAACACTGGCAACACCTGGGCTTCAGTGCTCCTTCAAAAACCCTCTTGCTGCTAAGCTGCTTTAGTACACCCTATTGGTTTTTCAGTTGGCGTTTGGCTTGTGTTGTTGCACCACACAACGTTGCACCGACACACTCCTGCACTCACTTACACTGCTGATCGTACTGATTACACATGCCACTGTTAGTTTAAGGTCTCCTCTTAAAATATTCCTTTTCCAATAAATCATTTGTTTATTGGCTTGGTTGTGCGCGTCTCCCTCTGTTGTCTTGGCCATGCGGCCCGGTTTGTGACAGTTAATGATTGTTTACATGCCCCACATTGCTCCCAAACTGGTACTTAAAGTTTTAAAAGGCTTCATTTCAGAGTGTTCATAAGCAACAGCATGGCCTTGTGCAGCAGCCTTCTCGATGAGGATTTAATTATGTTTGACTGTCTTATTAAGGCGGCCAGCACAAGAGCGGATGCTCCATCTTTTGGTTGATTATTTGCTAGTACCCTTACAGCTCAACCAATTTCCCTTTCAACAATCCCGTACACGCCTTTCACGTGAATCATAACCTCAACACATTTAAATATCACTCCAAAGCAAAATGAAATAAAGCAACATGTGGACCAAGTACTGCTGTTGCACTTAAATTCTGTCCACAAAGCGACACGGACAAGATGAATACTGCCTTTATTTTTTATCATAGCATTATCTTTATATAGATTTATGTTAAAATATTAAATTATAAGTATTAAGTATTCAGATCACATGCTAAAACACATTTAGGTTCATCACAATGATCAGCTCTCATTAATCATCTCTTTTTTAGTCATCATAAAATACAAAAACCACAAGACAACTGGCACAGTCTCAAATGACAAGTGTGCCAGTGTGCAGTAGTGTAGAGTGTGCAGATACTTGAGATAATAATTAAGAGAAAGTGAGAAATAAAAGGGAGATTCATCATAAGCAGGCTTTGGCATTGCAGCGCTGACAAACTGTTGGAAAAGGTTACCAACATGCTCTTCCACAAACCACAGCCTACCCACCTGCAGCTGTAATGGAAGACAATTTCCGCCACCATCAGTAGTCAATTCGATTGTTATTTACACCGCGATCGCTGGACTGCTCTCTGCTCTGATGTTCACACATACACACAGGAAGGGGCCGTGTGGGGTTCCTTCAACAGATGCACAGGCCTGACTCGACAAGTCGCCGACTTTCTCTCAAAAGCAACACACTCAAAACAATCTGAGGAAGGATAATAGCCAATGGCGTGCAAATGATTCCAGCGTCAGAAAAAGGTTTGGATGGGGTGTCAGAAAAAGGAAAGTTTCCTCAAACAGAAAAGTGCTGGGTGGGCAGTAACGGCGAAGCCCGGTGGAGAGTGGGTCACTGTAAGTCACACTTCAGAGAAGCCCAACTAAACCTCACAGACAGTCATAACATAAACCATAGTCTGATTCTAAAGCCAGGGGAATATCTAACGCACACATACACACTTGTTTCCCCAGTCAGACGGGGTTGAGACTCGTCCACTGCGAAAACCAGACGGGACAAAAATTAAGGGCATTCTCCAACTGAGGAAGCAGCTTGCTGTAAATTAATAGAGCTGCAGAATAACAGCTGGAAAGAAGCGACCTGCCATAGCTGAACATATTGAAACCTTAATAAGCCTTGAAAAGCATAATCCCTAAGCTTTAAAGACGTTTTTAAATGCTTAATTATAAAAGACATTACCAGTACAGATATCTTATTAAGACATGGCACTGTTACTTGATGTAGAACAGTGATTCACCAACCAGGGTTGGCAGGGGGTACACGGAGAGAGCGTGCAGTTGCTCAAGTAATTTGATCAAACAGAATTAAGAATTAATCGATTAAATTACAAATATTCAAAAATGGGTCATCTGAACAATGTTGCAGCTAAGAGTGTGTGAAAACCATACAGTCTATGGTGAAAACAAGTTGACAAGCAAGCCGGGAGGTTGAAACAGTTAGCTAAAACTAATAGATAGAACGTCGAAATTGGTAGCCAAAAGAAGTGGATAAACCATTAATAGTTAGCTTAAAGCAATGGGTACATGGTTGAAATAGCTCAAAGTAATGGTTAAATGTAACATCCATCTTCTGCCACCCCAAGTAGAACGAATGCAAACCAAACCAACTACAGTAAACATTGACAAATTGTATGAAAAAAATATTGCAACATCCACTATTTTATCCACTTATATATTATTAATAGTTCAACAATGTCCCATTTTAAAATCTATTCATATTACCAAATTTGTGTGTTGGCGAAAGGGGTACTTGAGGTCACCTAACAGCGCTGTACTACAGCCTCATTCGCTCCTGACACTTGCAATTCCACACCGTCTGGAGTGAAAAAGCCATGGCCCTAATGAAAAGTTTCTATTCTGAAGGCCAACTGTACAACCAGAGGTCTTTATTTTGTTCTGTGTGATTACGCAGCTATTTTGCATCAAAAGTACTGTAGCTATCTGGCATATGTGGTGGCCTTAACCCCAATCCCAATAAAAGAAAAATACAGCGATCAAGAGGTGGAGTTTTGTAGAAGCTTGCCAAACTGTCAGGCGCTGGAACAAGTCCATCCAAATTTCCTCAAGCATGACAGATTACAAAACAGGGAGCCATAAAACTCCAGCCTTTCTTCTGAATAGCCAACCATTTATTCAGCTCTTAATTCAGGGGTATTTCAAGCAGTGAAGGCTTTGCAAGAGATGTTTAAAATCATCTCAAACCCTTGTTTACCAAAATAAAATAAAAAAAGAAATCCTGGTAAAGTTTTATTTTCAATGAAAAGGCATTAAACATTGAACTAACTCTGATGGGATATCAAAGGTCCAGCTATTCAGTACTTTTTCCCCTACTGTAATGAAACGCTGACCTATATACAGTACATGTTGGGAGAGCAGAGCAGCCGTAGCGGGACTTGGGTCTTGGCCAAAAGTCTAATTGTGGGGTTTTATAAGCATCGCTTTGCACAGAGTTCTGCATTACCTCAGCGGACAATATGTTGAAGCGTGGAAAATGTCCAAGTGGAAGTGGTATAACAGATTTGCATTTTAACGCTATTATCAACCGAGCTTGCCTCTACCTTTGGGAGGCGGGTGATTGTGGTAAAACGATGTGTAATATATATATATATATATATATACACATACACACACACACACACACACACACACACAGTACAAATATACAGTACTGCACAATGTACTGCATAAACTAGAGCTGGAAGCATTATCAAAATAGTTTATCAAGTTTCGTTTTTTGAGCAAACATTCTTTTCAAGTCAAGTGAGGATTTGCTGCTTTTCTCCGTTCCAATGTAAATCAAATATTTTGGGGCTTTGCCGTGTTTGTTTGGACAAAACAACCAATTTGAAAATGTCGCCTTAGGCTCTGGAATCTTGTGGGAATGTTTCACTGTTTTCTGACATTTTATAAGCCAAACGATTCTTCAATTAATTGAGGAATGACTCCGCAGCTTCATCGATAATGGAAATAATTATTAGTTAAAGCCCTAGTACCTACGTACAGACGTACTGCATGTACTGGAATGTACAGCATACCACAAACAACCTAACAATGTGTCTGCCAAAACAAAACCGATATCAATTTAGAGTAAAGCTTCAATTATTTCCCATTACTTTTACTTGCAATTCACTTGTCTCTAATGCCCACACACAAACTAACTCATATTCACACATTAATTCCTCTCGGGAAGTCTGATTATAAACTGATTATCTTCTGCCCCAGGGGCACAGATAGTGAAATTGTTATTTCCAGTTTAATCTCAAATCCACATGAAGGGAATCCCTCCGTACACCACAACGACTCAGTGTTTATGACACAGTAGAAAAAAAGTAGCCACTTTATTGTCTTGAGAACTGGTTGTTTAATACGTCTGTAAATGTGCAGTGACTTAATTTCTATTCCGCTGCATAAAATGAGGCAGCTCTCACAAAAGAGGGAGTGAAAGCAGTTGAGTGCCAGCAAATGCGGGATGGACTCCTCCTCGTAAAGTGGTCTGCTTCACCCTGGCAAAAATAAACCTCACGGGCCCCGGTGCCAAGTATTCCCGTTGATGAAAAGCCAGTTGTGAGTGTCCCCAGTTGTACCCGGGCAGAGGCAAGCTGACTGGTGTTAAGAAAAAAAAAAAAATGGCCAATAAAGGCCATTTTACAAATTATTGTTTTCCCTGGTGATTTTGAATCTGCTGGACCACGGGCTGGCCGAGAGGGCCAAAGAGCAGTCAAGAGAGCAGGTTCAGTGGTACAGAGAAATAAAAAAAAAATAGACAAAGGAGAGCCTCTGTTAACCATCTGCATGGAAGCCACTGCTCAAGAGAAACAACTGGGGGGGGGGGGGACTGAAGAATAAAATGAAACCTAACCTGAGAAGACGAAAGGGAGGGGCTAAAAAATAAAAATAAACACAACACTGAGAACTTGGAGCATGTCAGCTGACATCTGATGTCATGTGTCTGCAGGAGTGTTTGTGTTTTGGCGGGGGGGGTGGGGGGTGTTATACTATCTCGAAAACAGCAGGACCCCCAGTGGCCTGTGTCAAGACCAGTGCAGAGCACACTGATAATCTCTTGTCGTGTTCACCACGACGGCATGCTTATCAGCAGTGGAGCTTCACAGGCCCCTCAATGCAACTCAAACCAGCAACGACGTCACGCTGAAAGGTTAGCCTCATTCTTCTCCGCTAATGAGGTTTGAATTGCCAGTGAGGACGCACTCATTACTCTGCATGCCAGATATTACAGCAGGAAACAGCATGGAATGTCCTCCATGGCAGCGCGGATGGAGTATACACATTACCTTTTATTATTATTACTCATATGAAGTATGGATAGATATCAGCTGACTACTCTTTGAAGAATCTAATAACTTTAGGTAAATAGAGCTCATGTGATCGCACATGTGGTCAAGTCCTGCAAGATATTATTCAACAACATTTTTGATAATTTAATCACAAAAATGCCAGACATTTGCTGGCTGTAGCTTCTCAAATGTTAATATTTGCTGCTTTTCCCTGATTAATAAGTAGGCCTAAAGCCTGGTTTATGTATGTATTGGTGACGCTGTTTCTAAATTACCTCAGACCTAGCTTGGCATTTCTGTACTTCAGTTCGTTGTTACTTATCAGCCGACATTTATCTGCTGAAAGCTAATATGGGTCGATATATATCGGCCAGGCCGATTTATCTGTCTAGCTCTAGTTGACATGTCCACTGAAGTGTAGGGGATTGATTAAGCTGGAAGCGAAAGTCCTGAAAGAAATTAGCGCCAGTTCAGGTGTATAAACTGACAGAAGTTGTCGGTTCAAGTGTTGGCTGAAGAATAGGCATCGAAAGCAGTTGAAGCATCAACCTGCGCATGCCATTTTCTCATCAGAACCGAGAAAGAAGAGGAAGTCCGTGAGAAGTACAGTAGATGTCTCTGAGGCAGGGACGAGCTCACCCAAACCAGCAGGTCATGGCTTCATCTGTGCTTGAACTCTATTAATATGTATTCATGATGATGTAAAGGCATATACAGACAAAGATGCCTGAAGTTTATCGTCTGAGCAATCTTCATGCATAAAGAGGCCGATTTACTGTATTTCCGCAAATTAAAACAAACATTTCTATACAAGTGCTCTCTGATAAAGATGGCTTTGTTGATAAGATGCATCTGAATACAGCGCAGTGGTAAACACAAGCCACACTGTATACTGCCACAACATCTGTTAGCCCAGTTTCCAGTGCAGAAATACGTGACGATCTGATGACATTTCGTGTTTGGCTGCGTCTGCCCTGGCTGAATAGATCCTATGAACCAACCGTCAAGTCTATAGCATATACAGTAGGTGCTATAATCTAATTAGTCATAGTGAAAAACACAGATAGCGTGGTAAAGCGCCTTGGGGCCCAGCTTTTATAGGATGAGCAACAGTCAACTGAGGTCAAACAGAAATAAAGGCAAGATGATAACAGGCATGTTCTTCTATTGTAATCTAGGATGTGCATTTCTCATGTGATGCTTATCAGCTACAAATATGTCACTTTTGCTGACCTGTAATAATAACATAAAAACATGTTTGAAAATGCCTGAAATATCTAAGTAGCAATGAGTTGAGATATTCAGCTTGACATAATGGGCCAACAACGTCCTGTCGCGGACATTCCTTACACTGAGATGCACCGTTCACACGTTTCATTAAAACAAACCTCTAAATCAACTGTATTCTCCACCATCCTCCAATTAACTTCCAAACCCATCCTGAGTCACAAAAACACAAAAGGGAGGAAATGGGAGGCAAATCCCTAGGATCACCACGCTCAGTTTCAGGAATAGCTCTCGAACATATTGGCCTACCCAGCATGCCCTCTGCCTCTCCAGACAGCTCTGACATCATTATACAGCAGATACAGAGCAGGACATCAGCTGCACAGCCAAGGTTACATAAGCGGACGGGCTATGCTTGTAAGCACTAAGCGCTGCTTGCTCGCCGTGGGGAATAGGACGAGGAGAAGGAGCGAAGGAGGCCAGGAAGAAAGACGGAGAGAAACAGGGTCACAAAAAGAGAGGCCCACTGGGGGGGCTTGCTGCTGAGAGGGACTGAAGGCCACTTCTGGCCCCCTAAAGGGGCCCCAGCCAACACGAGAGAAGAGAAGATGTAGAGTAGGTCACATGGGGCTACACCCATCCACCTTCTCTGTAACACTGTTGCATCACTCGGTAGGAGCCAATATTTCCTATTTGCTTTTCTTCCATGCATGGAAATTTGCATAAAAAGGGAAAAATAAAGTGCCAGTGTGAGGAAAAAAATAATAACAAAATCACCTAAATGTTTCTATGACTTTGTCTATTTGTTTCTAATGGAAGACTCATCTGAGCACCTCTATTCCACATATTTCTGCCCTCTTCATAGCCCACACGTGCTCTATTTAAAATCGTATCCTTAGAGATAACGTTAATGCGTGAACGGTGGATTTTTTTTTTCTCCCTCTTTTCTCTTCCCTTCTCCTTTCTTTTTTCTTTTCTTTTCTGGGTGGATTTGTCCAGGGCTAATAATCAACCCAGGGAGAGAACACTGCGATTTAAACTGATGGCTAATGATTAATGAACAGCGGGCATCTGGGGCCATACCAGCTGATCCGACATAAATTAGCTTTGTTTTAGCCCCTTTTTTTGTATAGCATCCTAAGACTCCGCAGGGGTTTAGCACCACATTCATTTACGTAATAATGACAGAAACATGACTTATTAATACTGGTGTATGCATTATTCAAGACACCTTTGAACTTTTGGAGGAATAAATATATGCTATATGCTTATGTAAAAAAAAAAAAGCTTCTTAAATGTTTCCCCTAAAAACAACATAACTTCATCTGTTTTTCTTGTTTAATTTCTATAAGATGTCACACTGAGGAAAGCTGTGAGAAAGATCTTTCGTTCCTGATTTACCGTATTCATATTCTAATAAGGAGACGACAACCTTTTAAAAGGTTTGCCAAGACATCTGAAGTCTAATAATTTAGACATTTAAAGGACCAAATTATTCAAAATTTTCAAAATGTTCACTGGCTACCCTGTTGATGGGAAAATCCATACACTCCGCCTCTTAAAATAAGCTTCAGTGTGCCAGAGGAAACGCTTCTGTTGCCAGCTTGATGGGTTCAACTGCAAGAGCATGCAGCTTTTAGACTGTCACTTTCTATCAGCACAGTGTAAGATACTACTGTGAAAATGAATGCCACTGAGAATGGAGACCCTGAAAAGGCTCTTAGCAGTAGTGGTTGCATTGAGTGATTTAATTATTACAGCGCTGCAATGTGGTGATGAAGGCTTTCACACACAAACAGCTGCAAACACACTAAACAAACTGTCACCATTCATGATCTGCCGGGCTCAATCATACACAGATTATTTTAACTGGGGATTTTCACATGGTCTAAGTGAATGATTAAGTTTCAGCAGTCAGTCAAGGATACGGGACATCAGGCTGTGTTATAAACGTGTTTCTTGGCAACATTAAGCATTTTAGTTTTTATATAATCAGTGCCTTCATGTCAGGGCAACTCCCTTGGCAATGTTGTCTTTGAGCATAAAGTACACCCTATTGTATTGAGTTGTACTGTATTTTGTGGGCATGTTTATCTAAAGCAAACCACTTGTTTTTTGTACAACTGAGTCACAGCATCTGTGGTAATTTAATACCCGACCCTGACAGTTTTAATGCAATGCACATTGTGCCTCACTAGTACAGTCTGTTCTGATCCTGGCAACTTCTAATACGTATGAACTGACAAGATCAGATAGTGATCATCTGGGCTGCACTGGACATTTGTCTTAATACAGTCAGTTATGTAACCATGGAGCAAAAAAAGTACTAATGAACTCTTAATGCCAGTCTGTGAGCATCACAGGGACCATTATACACAATGATAAACTATATTTCCACGGATGCATGAATTTTACGAATGTTAATGACCAAATGTTCATAATTTAATCAAGAAAGATTTATGGCAGATGAGCAAATGCAAGTTGACTTAGGGTGGGTTTTCCCTTTCAGTACAGCCTTAACTTAATTCTAGCACTTACTGGATCAACTATTAAACGCGAACACTGGAATATTGTTGATGCTATTGACATAAGAATGTCAGTAAGCATTAAAAACACACTTGTGCAAAACCTCAAGGACAGGAAAATAGGAAAACCAAATTAAAGTCATGTGACTGAATATAAATGCTCCCTACAGGAGTATTAGGGGTGTATTATATCTAGTGATCTGCCTGCGTGTGTGTGTGTGTGGTGTATGTATAGGTGTGCGTGTGTGCACGTGTGCATGCGTGATTGGACCATGCGCGCGCCAGAGCGCAGCAGGCATTTATCCAAGTTCGGGCCTGCGTGCAGCACACAGTACAAGCATGATGCACTATAAACAGGCTCCATTACCGCTACACTTATATCCGGCAGTGTTGCCGTTTAACTGACAACAACCACTAACCGGAGGGAAACAGTCAACACAATAGTAGCGGAGTGGCTACAGACCAACGAGGTTAGACCCTGCCTACTGTACAGTACACCGTGTGTACCTTGGCTGCTGATCTGATCTGTCAAGCCAGCCCGGGCTACTGAAGCTAGCAGCACCGCCAAACAACTGCATGCACACCACGCCGTGCACGTCGAGCGGGTTCAAGCCCGACAACGACACTTACCGTCGGTTACCCCCACGCGGTCTGGACACCAGTTTCGGTCGGATATTATGGCTTTGGGCGGGAATGGAGCGAGAGAAAGTCCGCAGGGTCTCCTTCTGGTTTCTGCACAAGTGCAGCGGCAAGCGCTGAGTGACTACGCGTCCCCCTCTGCCCCCCGAGCCCAGTCCAGTCCTGCACCAAGCTGCTGCTGCCGCGCCGCGTAGCCTAAAGCCGTCTCCCCCCCCCCCCTTCCCCTCGCAGCTCCCAGAACTCCTTCCCGCAAAATGCTCTGGCGTGAAAACGAGCAGTTTGTTCCACCTTCTGCTGCCTCCCGGTAGCGCTCGGACCGGCTGCAGCGACAGGAGGGAAAGAAGCAAACAAGAAGCCCTCGCGCTAACTTGCACGCTCGCTCCTCCCTCCGCTCGTGCGCTGTACAGTACGGGCAGCGCGCGGCTCTGTGACCGCTTATCAAAACTATCTACCGCTCTCTGCAGGACCACCGCTGTAAAGCACACGCGGCACACACGAGCGCACGCTGGGACGCGGACCTGGGAAACGCGGAACATGCCCCGCTGCCTGCCTCGAGTCGCCCGCTCTCCGGCTCTGCTCTCCGTATTTATTGACTTCATCCTTACTGCGCTGAAGCTCCCTCCTCCTCCTCTTCCTCCCCCTTTGGGACGGTGAGATTAGTCCACCTTGTATTAGCTAGATAAGAAATGACTGATTTAGTGAAGGGACGCGACTGGGGTGTCAAAGATCGCAGTAAGAGACACGGTTATCGATGTCACTGGACGACGCGCTGTGTCAGTTAATGCAACAATCTCTCCTTGGGTTTCCCATGATTGGATTCAGTGTGGGCAAGCCCTCCTAAATAGTATTGAATAGCGGCTGAAATAATAAGCCAATTAATCGATTGGTCACTAGTCAGGGAATTTAACAACACTTCGGTTTATCGTTAATGATGAAAGTCAATTATAGAGCAAAAATGCTAAACATGTCCTGCTTGAATATTTTTAAGGAACGTTATTTGAATTATTTTTGCTTAATCCATTAAGCGTTTAGTCTCTAAAATCAGAGAAAATATAGCAAACATGTTCCATTTCTGATCCCCTACAGAGCCCAAGGTGACTTATTGAAATTGCTTGTTTTATCAACAGAACTCGAAGATAATCAGTTTACTATCATGTAAGATAAAGGAGAGCATCAAATACTCACATCTGAGAAGGTGGGATCGGCAAATGTTTGGCATTTTTGCTTGATAAATGCCTTAAACAGTTAAACAGTTACCAAAATTGGTGACACTTAATTTGTGACTGTCGACCAATTGTTGCAGAAGCTTTGCAGACATTAAAATTTTGTCCACCAAACAAAAAAACAAAAAAGATTAATCAATAATGAAAATAATTATTTACTTTCAGCCCCACTACTGATTGTCTTTCACCACAATCTGGGCGTAGCATTTTTCTGGGCAGTATGACCACTGAGTTATTTCAAAGAAAATTACACAGCCTAAGCAATTTCATACTATATGTTGATAACAGAACTGACTATGTGACAGTTAGCACATAGTGCTGATTTTGAATGCAATATTTAAGCGATACTTTGCAGTGTGGTGGTCCTTATCGCAGAAGTAACACAAGCAGAGTGGACCAAGGCTCACTCTTATCACTCTAAATTAGCGTTTTTGCAATACTCCCTGGCCTGCAGTGGATCATTCGACTTGTTTAATGGCTACTAACAAATCTGGGGATGTACAGACGGACGGACAGACCGAAGTGGATAATATTCTTCCTCGTCATCATATCCCCATGCCATTCAAACTTGAGAGATAACACGCTCCACTTATGTTGATCAAAATAACAGCTGGAAAAACAAGCCGCAAGCTACAAAATTACCATAATTGCTTCAAACAGGCCGCACGCTGACAATGCCGTCCTGAAAACCTCTCGGATTCTGACGTCAATGTAGCCAAATAATCTGTCAACCCTTTTTTTTCCAGCGTAGTGCAGGCAGGGCTTGTGAAATAAGGTGCGATCGGATGGCTTCAGCTGTGACTCAAGACATTTCTCCTTCCTCTCGGAAGACATTCTGCGTTGAGCAAATGTACAGTATGTTGACTGTAGCCTCCACATGGTCAAGGTCTTTCCGTCACTAATCGAACAGACAAATACGCTATATGTAGTGAATCACCAGCTGTGAGAGTGACTCAGACGTCTAGCACCGAATTCCCAGAGGTGTGACATTTACATTTGATGGTTTTTAGTTGCTGAGGCGGAGGAGGTGGTAGAGAATAAAGGTTTATTTTAAGTCCAGTGCTATTGCAGCACCCACATAAAATATTCTGATTCAATAAGGGTTTTCTCTGAAACCGTTTTTGATGTCTGTGTCTGTGTGTGTGTGTGTGTGTGTGTCTGCACTAGGATTGGACATTTCACTATGTGGTGTATAAAATATCTGAGTCTTGATACAGGAAGTTGCTATTTGTTTACACGCTAGTGTCGTTTCACTTCCACTTCAATTTCCAGGAAGAGTCTCTTACTATAGAACAAAGCGGATCAACCGAAGTTCCATCTCGCTGAGATCACAATCGTAATAAAGGACATATTGAGAACTTTCACACGCTAATGAGCTACCTCTGCATTGGATTTTGTTGGTTTCCGTCCCCCTTTAAAGTTGCCATTGCACGCATGCATGAGTTACAGGGTTGCGTCTAGTTTGGAGTGCAGATGTTGTCTGTTTCAGTTTCTGTGACAGCTCTGAAGAATACAGATTAATGAGAAACACAAATTGCCGGATTCCCCACAGCTTGTCAGATCGCAAGAACACATTACGGATCTTTGGAGGACAGGTTCAGGACAGGCAGGAGGGTCTTCATCTCCCAGCACGCAGCTGTGACGGTGCAGTGATATGGCGTTTCTGCAAAACCCCAGATTATGATCAATAATTATACTTTTTAATGTTCACTACTAAAATGTGTCTATTAATTATTCCTACAGTATCTGCACATGAAAACTACAGTATGGTTAAAGTAAAATTTAGGAAGCTAAAACTATAAGGTTAGGTAAAGATCATGGTCATGTGTAAAGAATAGGTCTATAAGTCTATGTTAATACAGTAATCACCTGCCAGATGTGCGTTGACAGAGTTATTGCTCGCAGTAATCATTCCTTCTGTCCACACTCCCTTTCTAGCGCAACCACAAAATCCAAAGTCCTCGTTCTGTGAAGAAATGCCTTCTTAAAGGCTTCAGCAGCCTCAGTTTGCTATATCAAGTGGGTATCTTCCAAAGTTAGTCTTCTTAGTACAAAATTCCATCTTTGTGTTTCCACAGACAGTGTTTTCTTGCTGAGTCATGGCGCAGGCATATGGCCTCCATAAAGTAGTCGCATGTGTTGCAATTTAAGAAATGCGCGATTGCCAAGACAAAGATACCATCTTGATTTGGCTAACTCGTCTTCAACACTGCAGTCACACTAAAAAGGAATCACTCCACAGCTATTATGGACAGGAGACTATAGTCTAGCCGCTCTATGAGTCTGCACCAAGGCACAACAATTCTTGGAATGATGCTAAATGCTAACCATCAGCGTGTTAACATGGTAACAGTAAATGGACTGCATTCATGTAGCGCTTTTCTAACTTAGCGGACAAAACGCTTTACAATTAGCCTCTCATTCACCCATTCACACTCGCATTTATACAACGATGGCGGCGGAGCTGCCATGCACGTCAGGAGCAACCTGGGGGTTCAGTGTCTTGCTCAAGGACACATCAAAATGGGCTGGCGGAAGCCGGGATCGAACCTCCAACTTTCCGATCAGCGGATGACCGTCCCTGCCGCCAAGCCACAGCCTCCCCACGTTCAAACTGACAATGTTAACAGGTATAATGATTATCATGGTCACTAGCTTAGTTTAACATGTTATCATGCTAACATTTGCTAATCAGTGCTAAACACAAAGTAAAGCTAAGGCTGGTGGGAATGTCGTTAGGTTGGCAGGTATTTGGTCATAAACTGAAGAAAATTCAACCTGTTGCTGAAATCAAACTAAATGGCAACCCATCCGAAGTTTGTCATGGTAATTCAGTCTGGACCAAAGTGGTACAAGATCATTTTTGTATAATTTTACAGCACAAGGTTGTATAATGAAATGAAAGTTTGTACATAACAGATAATTAAATTCATAGTAAAATAGGGTAGCATATAAAAAAAATTAAATAATAGTTATTCATATAAATAGGCTATATACATGCACATATACACCCATGAAATAATTCTGCAGTGCATCTTTTGAATTTGCATCTGATGGACTGTAAACAGCAGATAGAGATGACAATATGGTTTCCATCTTCACATAAAAAGCTCAGTTCAGAACACGGTCTGCCATTCGAGTGCTTGATCCAGGATGATGGAGTAGGTCTCTGTAAAGATGTGGGAACTACAGTCTCTGATTCCCGTTGCTTGGCGAGACCGAGTCCCATTTCATCCAGTCCGGACATTAGCCAGGAGCGGCCTTAAGTCCAAGCTGGGCCCGCATGGCTCCTATCCCAGCCGTCTTTCCTCTCGTCCTGGCGCGATCACAGCAGCCGTCGTGGTGCCTGCCTGATCCGGTTGATCTGGCTCAAGGTCAGCTGCTCTTTAATCCAAACCCCGGCTTCCTTTTCCAATGACATCGATAATGTATTACCCTCATAGGTAATACACGTTTAAAGCCCAAAAATGAAAATAAAATAAAAACTGATGAAAAAAAAGAATGTAGCTAGTGGAGTTTGAAAGAGCTACAGGCATCTGCGCATGCAGCCGTTGGCATCTCCCGTTCCAGTCGATTTGAACAATTTTGGCTTAGCCCTTTAAAACAAATCCAATCCATCGTTCAGTGATGTTTCAGCAATAAACTACATCTGTTGCCAGAGCAATCCGCTGACCAACACTGCCATCCCTGCAGCCACACTGTGACTAAAAACCCAAACCTATCCTTTAAACTTAGTTAACGTGGTTAGGACAAGATCGCCTTCGTGGTTACATATCAAGAAACAAGCCAGTACTGCAAACCCTGGCCTCCAGTGCCCAATCAGGCATATTAATTACACGCCCATCCACCACCCGAACCTTACTTTTGGCTGTTACTTTTTATTAGAGTCACTCTACTTCCCACATTGGCACTGAGGGGTGGCACTGGACGTAAGTCGTAAACTGCAGAATCGCCCAAGTGAACATTTTTCCTAGTGAGATTGGGTTGTAAACGAACTGGAGGATGTTGCCATGGAAAGGACATCTGGCCTCAAGAATGGCTTTGCACGTGAATGAGTGCAAGGATGGACAGATGGATAACAGTCCTTCTATATGAATCTATTCCAACCACAGCCTCTAGAAAAATATGGACGTAGCATCTGGCACCTTTGAAGTTTCGATTTGGGTTTAGCACCGCCATTACTGAAGCCACAAAATGCTAATTTGGTCAAAGGGGAATACTGGCACAGTCAAATCTGCCCCCAGTGTTTTCTGCCAAAGTTTCATAGTACTGTGATTTCTTGATTTGGTATTGGCTGTTAGTTTCTATTGGCTGCCTGCAAGTTTAGATTAACACAATAGATTTGATGGGAAAGCGCAAAAAACAGCTATGCTAGGAAGAAAAAAAATAAATCTCTTACAATCCGGTAAAGCAGACAATAAAGATATGTATGTCTATATAGTTTTGATTGATGATCTTTGATTTTCTGTGAAACACAGCGTAATCACCTTGGAATGAAATTTGTTGGATAAATAAGCTTTTGCTCTATTGTTGGGGTTTTAATTCATTGTCAGGCTGTAAAAACAGGCCAAAACATTATCCTACTACCATTCACATTAAGATAGCCGTGGCCTTTGTTTAAGTACATATGAGGGCAACCTTGGAATTTACAGCTTAAACCTTAACCCTCCTTTTTCGTAGTATTTGAAGGGTTCCACTTGACACTATGAATGTTGGAAGAGATTTTGAGATACTTTTTACAGATATTTGCTAGCAGGATTTAAAAGTGGATTAAAACATAGCGAAAACACAATATCTGTGTGTGTGATTAACTGGTTTAACCCTTATTTCCTTTCCCTGTATTTTGTCTCTTAGCTCACACTATCCTACATAGCCTCTTACATTTATCCACAGTAGTGGGCATCATTAGGGTAGATTATACTTTTTTAGATTGTACGTTTTTTATTCGTTCATGAGCATTATTTAATGCACACAGCTAAGTATGTTAATTACACTGATGGCGCAAAGCAACATGCAAGACAATTCTCAATTATTGTTATTCATCATTTAAAAGGATGCCATTACAGCACTGATCAATCTTTTGAGTAAGGGTAAAGAAACAATTCACTGCTTTTTAAAATGTAGATGTGAAAAATTGGGACAATTCAAAATAGTTTGCTGAAATACAGTTTACGTGCTGAATTTACTATGCATGCTTTGCAAGTTCACTAAAGATTATAAGTGTTTGGCTGGTAACATTTCCTCCAAATTAAATGACAATACTTTGTTTGTCCATGCCCTCTATAACGACAAGTGTTTTCTGATGTGGCCCTAAACCCTAACCCTATCGGCAGGACGACATCGTTTGTCTGTGCCTTCCAAAACCATTACAAATCACGGTTGGAAAATAAATCAGTTGTGTGACAACGTTAAGGTTAGGTTTAGCACTAACACGACTTGGTTAGGATTAGAGAAAGGTTTAGGTCTAAACAAGTATATAATTAGTAGTATTTGATCATTTTCTTTATCTTATCATAGTAAACTGAATATCTTTGGGTTTTGGCCTGATGCTCGGATAAAACAAGCCATCTGAATGATTCAACTTGGGCTCTAGGAAATTATAATAGGCATTTTTGCACCATTTCTGACAATTTAGAGACTAAATAATTAATGGATTAAACGAGCAATAATAACCAAGTGGTTAAGGTTCAGGAACAATTGCAGTCATGGTGAAAAAACAACAACATTGCTGGCGGTTTAAAAGCGGTAAAGAACAGCGGTCTCTTGCGTTTTGATGACCCATCCACCCCAACCTCCTCCCTAAGCAGACTTTGTCGCTCTATCATAACGTCACTGACTTCCTCCTTTGCTCCCATCATTACGGCTGCTGCTGGAGGGCTTTGTCAGTTCATCACAAACGTATGCTCTTTTTGGGGCACTTGCTGAAACAAAGAGAGAGAGATTTTTGTATCCCATCTGCTCATGATTCCGTTCTCAAAACGGGAAGATTTATGAAAATATCAATGCTTTTCTCAAGTATGGTGGCCCTGAGGGTCAAAACAGCAACATTTCACAAAAAGCAACATTTGATAAAACACAAAATTTGATAAAACACAATAGCATTTCACAAAACACAAAAACATTTGAGATTTCTGATTACGGAAAAGGTAGCTGTAACTTTAACAAAAAAACTCGGGAAGGGCATTTTCCCACCACATATGTGCAATAATAAATCATCAAAGTGGAGTGTTCCCCTTTTGATGCATTTTGTTTTTGAGGAGTGCGAGCTGAATGCGGTGGAACCGAGCGTGTTGATTCATTATCATTTTTATAACAACTTCCAAATCAGAAATCCATTTCAAAAAAACAAATAAATGGACAATAGATCCAGCAGATCCTCCCAGTGAAAACTACGACTACAACTGAGTAGTCTAAGCCTTTTTGAATATGAATGTAGAACCCCAGCAGCATCCACCACTTTAACTAAATCTCAGAAAGAGCTTTATGTGTATATTTAATGATGTAACACTTTCCAATCAGCCCGTACGTTTTTCAGCATGATACATCCTTTGTCCCAAGGCAAACAAGTGATAGTTAATCTAACAAATGGCTGTCAAAGCCTGATACTGGAGAGGCTCTGCTCTGAATAACGGATCACCCCATCTGCAGCTTGTCCTCTGCTACCTAATCGAGCTCATGATAAAGTTCTCTGTTGATTGAAGTTAACATGTTGTTCTCTGGTTTATACTGACACCACTGTGTTAAAGGTTATGGGGCAATTCATTATTAATCAACTGCCAAAACGAACTGCGACTTAGGGAACTGTTGTTTTTTCAAGTTGTCAAGACAGACTTTTAGTAATCTTGTTTTGGTAAAGGACGGATTTATTAATTCTTAATTAATGATATCGGCACTATAGATGATTGTCAAGTATCATCTTCGTAAGTGCACCCATTTGCTTTATTTGCAGACATTTCAGAAAATTCTTGAAACAAGGGAACTCAAAGAAGTCCGCCGTCAAATAACGTTAAGATGGATGTTTTTGCAGGATATAAAATGAAAACAAACCCCGTTTTGATACTGTAGGATTTTTTATCCTATTTATTTACAATCTATAATTATCTCTCTACATACGGTAGTTGTTTTCATTGTTTGTGGCGGGGCAACGCTAGATTCAAATTGCCTTCACACACAAAAGGGATTCACAGGAAACGATGCAGCATGTAACCCAGCGTTACTGCTTTTAGTTTTATCTCATTGCTATCAGCCTCATTGTTTCCTGTTCACTCTCCTACAGCCGTATCGGTGTGTTACTGCTAATGCTGAAATGTCCTACTGCTGCTGCTGCTGCTTCACATTACAAGCATTCAACTGGTGAAACACGGTACTTTTATTGTGACGCAGTCACAGGAAACAGAATGTTTTTGTGAGGTACTGTAGGTTAATGCTAACTGCGATTGTTCATCAAAAATGCGCCTACAAAACAAAAGAATGGTCGCATTTTTTGCATTTTTAACAGGTCCGCTTTAAATATTGCAGTCTAAGGGGACAAGAGATGTTAGATGAAGAGCTGCATCTCTAACTCCTCAGCAAGGTAAACGTGCCGTGCTGCCATGAGCAACATGAAATCAAATCGCGGCTGCAATTATTTTCTGACTGCCTTCTTTATTAAAATAATAATAAATTACATTTATTTGGCTGCACTATAAACAGATGCCTACACCAGTTGCTCTTCTGTCGTATTTCTGACAAACGAGCTGCTCATGGAGTGTTTGTTGTAGCATTAAACCACACTTGCTGTCATCAACGGTTACCACGGCTCTCACCAAATCAACCAGGACTGAAATCTCGAGGATTACAAGGAAATGATGTTTGACAATTTCTCAAATTCGAAGTGCCGTTAACACTTTGTCCACACAAAATATTAATGAGATCTTATGAGGGCATTTCACGCACAACAGCAGAACGGTAAACGGTGAGGGTTTCTCAATGACGCAACACACTGAGCTCATAACAACAGGTAAATATGTCCACTGATTTCAGGCTGGCGTTGTGATGCAGAACAATTTCCTTCTTTAAAACAATTATTAATTAAGGTTTTTCTTTTCAGTCCTTAAAGTAATAATGCAGGGGGGAAGAACATAACCCCGACTGACAACAGACTTATTGTAAACACTCAGCTGGAAAAAAAAAACAAATCCTGCAACTGAAACACCGTTTATGCTTCAGTTAGCTTGGATGGAGGATGTCCAAATGTAAGACTAGTGTTTGTTTGTTTTTCAAATTGTCATGGAACAGTTAACTTTCTCCAAAGGCAGTCATTTTAACATGTCTATTACTTGTTAATAGGGCTTGACATTAACCTTTTTACTCACCAGCCACTGTGGCTAGTGGTTTCCCAAAGTTACGAGCCACTATGCCTATATATTGCTCATTACACCACTATATACACACACACACACACACACACACACAGTATGTAGTGTTCCCGTTTTCCCCCCCAGACTACCTGCCAATCAATATGAGCCTACATGAGTCTTATGTTTTACATGTAAAACTCACGTTTCAATGCCTTTTTTCATCTCCACTGTTCGCCAGAGATTTTGTTTTGTTTTGTTTTGACCAGCCCCTTGGGATTTTCATCTCACTTATAAAATCAGTTATAATTTCTGTGCACTTCCTTTATTATTGTTGTATTTGGTGGTTTTGGGGGGGCTGAACATTCTTTCTCCTCACTTTGCTGCCCTTAACAACAGACTGAGCGCTTTCAGGAAAAAGGAAGTTAGCGAGACCAGTAGAGTGAAGGAGGCCAAGTTATTTAACCCCGACCAAATCTCCAGACACAACTGCAGGCTCCTGGCAGTATTTCCTCATACTGTGTGATACTCACACTCTACTTTTATTTCTCATACTTCCAAAATGCATGCAAATGTAAGTAAAAACATTTTAGATATGAGCTTTCCTTTGCTTGAAAGAAGCCATTTTGGCTGCCAGTGTGTTAAGTGATTTTCACTTGATAGATTTCTTAAGATAAGTCACGATGTCCAGCTACCAGCAGTCCATAAGATCAAATTACTTTAAATGAGATTAGCGCTACTCTTGTTTCTAGATAACAAAACTTCCCACAAGCAATACCTGTATCGAGGCTTGCCCAACCAGATTTTGAATCGACAATCTTCAAGTTTGGAAATATGTGTGGTAATACCAATGAGCCACCATGCCTCTAACCTCGGCAATGTCAATTAGTGGCTCCATCACTTCGGTCCAGGCTGAAATATCACATTACTGGATTGCCATGACATTTTGTACAGACATTCATGCTCCCCAGATGATATCTCTAAATGACTTTGATGATCGCCCCGGTTTTTCATCTAGCACCCCCATGAAGTTGACCTTTTTGGTTTTGAGTGAAATGTTTCGCCAACTATCGGATGTATTGCCATGAGATTTGGCACAGATATTCCCTGAACTATCTCGTAATCTGCTAAACGGATTGTGACAAAATTTGGTACAGACATTCATGATAAACAGACGTGGAATCTCAGTGACGTTGGAATCCTCTGACTTTTCATCTAGCTCCATCATTAGGTGAAAATTTCAATTTTTCCAATACTTTGGTTTATGACAAACTATCTGCAAAAATAATGACATTCCCATTAGTGTTTATCATGTCAGGCATGAGTATTTATATTAAAGCGCCACTGTACCTACAGCCTCACAGGTCCGATAGCATGGCTGTAGTCTTGTCTTGTCTATAAATAATGGACATTGTGAAAATAACACCTTCGATGACATTTTGAACCAATAACAGTGAATTTATTTCATAGTCAGTCCTTTTCCACAAAATCTCTACATAATTTTTTTTCTGTGCCCAGCACATATTTAAACCCTGCTCTTCATGTACTGTGTAGGCTTTTCTGGTTTATATTGCTTTCATCAACAGAGAAGGGCATTAGGTCTAATAATTACTCTGGGACTACCGGTTTGTCTTGTACTGAATCGGATGCAATCCATCTTAAGCAGTATTGTTACCAATTGAATGTGACAAGTTGAAAATGTCTTAGTGTACTCTAAGATATTAGAATAGGTACCCGTTAGTCAAAAATACCATAAATTATTTTTAAGTTCCCAGATTGTTGCTCTGTTATTCCCTAACTTCTCATCTTGTTTCCCTTGTAACTATCGGTACATACTGTACTTGTATACCGTACAAAAAAAAAATACACTATAAATTGGGAAGAATTATGTTGTACATTACGAACCGTATTGTAACGGGTTACCAGTGTTTCTTGTGCTCACTAAACTACACCTCAAAGTTCGCTGACGAAACCCTCTAATCCTGCTTAACGAGAAAGTGAGGTCAGTGATCAGAAATCAAATCAGAAGCCATTCATGCTCAAGAATTAATGACTGCTTGTGATTCCATTGTGCTTGTCTTGTTGACTTATTAGTTTAATGTATTTAGTTTGATGCGTGTTCGATTCGGTTTCCTTCAATAGCAGTTTCATGGTAATACCTGAGTGAGGTCACTTCTCTGACTGGAGCGCCCTGCAGCCTTTCATCACAACGTGATTTCCATCTGGATTTAGACACAAACAGCTTACCTTTGAAACATATCCACTAACTCATTTTCCAAACTTCTCAGCGGTCCAAACTTGTTTCATCCCTTTGTGCTGTGCTCCTGAGGAAGCTGACTCATGTTAATCATCGCAGTGGGACATTTGCATTTCAGGCCTATTTTTCATCCGATCTATTTTTCCCCCTGAAAGGAAAGGCACTTTGATGTCCCTAAAATCTCATTATGGCTGGGGCTCAGCACCAGCAAAGACTGATTTCCTCTGGTTTCGCAGTGGTGGGGAAGAAATGAGGGACGCAAAATCCCTGTGGAGCAAAATCCACGTGGATATGGGCAGTCGCGAGGGGAACCCTTTGAAACGCACAGTGCCAGGAGCCTCAATCCATCATGGAGGCGCACCTTGTTTAGCAGTGATTAGACGCCGCGTGACAGGGACATGTATTAAGTTAAAATCAGTTACACGATCCTTGCAAACTCAGACAGACGCACCGAGAAGCATAATCTCCACACAGTGACCCTGTTTTCCAACAGATAGCACTACCAAATCACTGGAGTTTTATATGCTGTACTAAAACTTTAAAGCTGCTATAACCAATACGTTTATATTGACAATGAATCAAATGACTGTGTAATGTGTAAGGGGTCGCTTGTAGTGACAAACACATTGAGAATTATCACTCAACTCCGCAGTTCAGAGGGTGTTTTGATGGCAGGGGAGTTAATAAGGATCCAATCAGCGCCAAAAACAAATCCAAACAATCCAGTAACACCGGATGACGGTTTGTACAACTCTCTGCTACTGGGCCAATGAAAAACATGCAGTTATGCACTGCATGAGAACTTCCCAAGCCACTTAGAAGTACCCAACCGCTGGTCTGAATTATTCATCAGACTATAAACGCTCACTTTGACTCCACTTTGTTCAACAGTTCATTGAATGTAATCACAAACTCCAACAAGAAAATAAAGAAATAAAGCTGATTTCATGGCCATGTCTAGATTACCCAGTGAAACTAAAAGGGAGGAAGATTTGTTTGGGAAAAAAAAAAAATCATACAGATGGAGTTTGATGCCAGATTCAATATACTTGACAGGTCAATTTTTCATCACGTCAATGTCCAATTTAGTGGCCGGTGATCATCATCAGCAGTCAAGGCATTGACGATTAGTTTGAATGTCCATTTTTTTATGAGCACTTTAAGGACTTCTCATCCGTGTTGAACTAAAAGTTAAACTTTTTAAAGAACAGCTACTCCAGAACTGCTAATAAATGGATTGCTCTGTCACCTGAAACTCAATATTCTATAGTTTCTAAATTATCTATTTAATGTGATTTGTTGTTCATGCTCCTTTGTATAAATTATTTTATTTCACATTCACAGATCCCTGGACATAGTGATTGAGCTAATTTATGAAAGGAAAAAAGGGGCCCCACACTGTATTATAGCTCCCAAAAAAAGATTTATTAGACTGAAAAAAGCAACGTTTCATCCCATCAGGGAAATGGCCAACATGACATAGTATATGCAATAAAGAAACTAAATTGGTTACATTATGCTGAGGTCATATGTACAACAAGATAAAATACATTATCAGTGCTTGAAAGAATCGCAAAAAACAGTCATAGCAATCCCAGAAAATATGTCTTCTTCATTTTTTTATTATTATTGTAGAGAAAAAAAACATCGCTCACCCGATGTCAGACATAGCTGAGGTGCTGGAGGTATAGACCATCAAACTCAATGGAAAAAAAGCACCCGCACACTCAAATCTGTGCCAAATTTAATTAGAGAGCTTCTTCAAGCAAGAACAGGTGGCAAGTGAATACAGTAGCACAAAAGTAAAAACAAACAACACAAAAACATCACTAGATTAGCCTAAACACCTATGTCAATTAGTTAACCTTGTATCACTAAACATGAAGGATACTGTAGTCCTGGGGTCTATAGAGGCAGTCAAGAAACACCACCGTAAGCATGTCACATTCACAATACATACAACAAGGCACAACACGCAACAATAGAGATAAATGCTATGTAAATATCAGGCAGAGCCAAACACTTGTGTAGAAATCCTCATTGAGGCCCAGTGGTTGCAATGTTCCCGGCGTGGATCCAAAAAAGCTCTCTCTGGCATAACCACCTGTCAACATCACCCCCTCTATGAAGAGTAATCTACTCTAGGCCCTGAAACCTAAAGGAGGAAATGGGATGCGAGTCCTTATTACAGTGACAGGCAATTTTTCCCGGACCCATGATGTCTAACGTTATTGGATCTCCAAGTATTATGGCATTGGGCGCGTTTACCATGAGGGTAGTTTCCTTATTTAAGGGGAGCCAGGAGAGAGGTGGGTCTTTAAAATGTTGGGTAAGGACTGGATCTGATGACATGCCAATATTTCAGGATAGTGTTCTTAACAATGTGAGCCTGAAGAGTGTAAGTAGTAATACAAGACACTGGGTAATGGTTTTCTTTTTCTTTTCTTGTAATAGGTCAGATCTAGAGTTAGAGTAACAGGGTAAACCTCATCTATACATTGAGTCAAATAACCCCTTTCTAAGAAGCAGTGTTTCATCTCCAGGGCGTTCTCTTTGACGTTTTCATCAGGTTCCAGGGCATAGAGAAGATTACGCTTCCCAGAAAGAGCTTTTTTGGATGCACTCCTTACAAACATTGTGTCGGCAAGTCATAATGAAGTATGGCTGCAGCTGGTCAAAGCTTCGATTCTCCCAGAGAACAGGCTGCGTCATAAAAGCCTCGCCCACAATCCCCCCTCGCGGTCTACCGACAGTCGCACATGCTCTGCAGAGAAACACAGAAAAGGTGTCTGCTGCTAATGTAGGCCTACTTAGGCCGTTGTTTTTTTAAAAGCTTGTACGTGCACTTGTTGGTGCTGATCGGTGCCACGTTGGTTTCGATAGGCGACGTCATTAACAGCAAGCCGCCTCCCAACGGGGCTCACCTGCTGTTGGGAAAACGAAATTACGGGTGAAAAAATCCAAAATGGGAGTTGTGTTTTGCTGATGGGGTCAACAGAGCAGACACATACAGGGAGAGAGGAACAGAAAGAGGCAGGCGGGGCAAGACAGTGTGTGTGTGTGCAGAGACCAGAGGTGTAGGTGTGTGTGTGTGTGTGTGTGTGTGCGCAGAGACCAGAGGTGTAGGTGTGTGTGTGTGTGTGTGTGTGTGTGTGTGCAGAGACCAGAGGTGTAGGTGTGTGTGTGTGTGTGTGTGCGCAGAGACCAGAGGTGTAGGTGTGTGTGTGTGCGTATAGACCAGAGGTGTAGGTGTGTGTGTGTGTGTGTGTGC
>CM022492.1:20840887-20877201 GCA_011952105.1 Coreoperca whiteheadi
GGTGGGCGGAGACGAGAGGGGTAGGGGTGTGGGTGGGGGTGTGTGTGGGCACAGAGACCAGAAGTGTAGGTGTGTTTGTGCGTGTGTGTGCACAGAGACCAGAGGTGTAGGTGTGTTTGTGCAGAGACCAGAGGTGTAGAGGTGTGTGTGTGTGTGTGTGTGTGCACAGAGACCAGAGGTGTAGGTGTGTTTGTGTGTGTGTGTGCAGAGACCAGAGGTGTAGGTGTGTGTGTGTGTGCAGAGACCAAAGGTGTAGGGGTGTGTGTGTGTGTGTGTGTGTGTGTGCAGAGACCAGAGGTGTAGGTGTGTGTGTTTGTGTGTGTGTGTGCAGAGACCAGAGGTGTAGGTGTGTGAGTGTGTGCAGAGACCAAAAGTGTAGGGGTGTGTGTGTGTGTGTGTGTGTGTGCAGAGACCAGAGGTGTAGGTGTGTGTGTGTGTGTGTGTGTGTGTGTGTGTGCAGAGACCAGAGGTGTAGGTGTGTGTGTGTGTGTGTGCAGAGACCAGAGGTGTGTGTGTGTGTGTGTGCGCAGAGAAAAGAGTAAACACTAAAATAAGGTGGAGAATTAAGTAGAATTACAATGGTGATATAAGAAATAACCCAGTAGAAATAGGGTTAATGTGTTCGTTCAAATAGTATAATATTTTCAATAGACAAATATATTTTTCGTTGCAGAATTTTTTGTGACATTTGTTTGTTTTTAAGAGAAAGTGATTGAATAAAGTATTGAAATATGAGACAAGTTTTTGATATTTATTTTTGGTAAGTTAATTACCATATCAATCATGTAATAAAATAATCATCATTAGATTAACCGATCAAAAAAATTATTCCACGGCTCCATCCCCGATCACTACTGCGCAGATTCTGGCTCCAAATTATGTCACCAGCGCAATATCCCGTATCGAGAATATTTTAGCTTCATTTCCGTTCAGTGAGAGAAAGGGGCAACGCGCCGTCCATCTTTATATACAGTCTATGACTGAAACAAGTGTTCTGCATTAAAGCTAATCAAGTGATGCTTTTTTAAAGCTCTTGTGCTGCTGCTTTCACTCGACACCTGTTCTTGCCTTGAATAAGGTCTCTGACGAAGAAGATTTTTGCACAGATTTGAGCACTTTTTGGTGTGTGGACACTTTTTTTTACCTTCCTTGAATCTGTGTTCCTGCACCTGCCCTAAATAGAGGATGGGATGTGAACACAACTACCTCCCTGTAAGCTCATTCATGAAACATGGCATCCTACACAGCAACAGGGTCAACCTTGTACTCCTCTGTATTCCTTAGTAAAAGTTGCTCTACACTTAGGAGCTAGGAACTCTTAAGTGGCATGTAGGAGGACTGTGGTGAGATAAGAGACTTTGTGAGTATGGCCCCAGAGTATGAGTCCTGAGGTGTGAACCTTTACCAATAAAATTCTCAGTGCTGTAACAGTAATCAGCCTTGATCGGTCTCTCAAACTATTCCGTGTTGGATCCTTGAACTTGAGGAGATTGGGCATTGAAAGTCTTTAAATTTGATGTTTATAACACACATGCAACAATCAAGTTGTCTCTGACAGCAGCAGTAATTACACAGCGTGTGTCGAATAGAGAAATGATGATCTGGCTGAATCTATTTGCGTTCAAATGTGCGCACCTGTACATGTGTTCATGTCTCTCCAGCCGCCAAGCACGCTGGTCAACCATGACGTTTAGCCTATCACATGTCGGGAACATCCGCCAAGCATGAACGTCAGGCAACATACGGATGTGTATACGAGTGTGGCTGGGACGCAGGATTTAGAGATGCAGTCAAGCAGCTTCTCTGGGCCTTCTGGACCAGGCTTGTCCAGAGATTTACAGTAAGGAGAACAAACATTTATTCAGCGCTGCCATTTTAATGGTTAGTATATAATACAAGTCAGGGTTGATGGGAGAGGCCTGTTCATCATCACGTCTCAAAAAATCTGTAGCTGAGCTCTAATGGCTGCAAAATAAACAACCCCCACTCCGCTGTGGATTCTCTCCTGCCAGGATTATCCATTTGTGTGTGCTCTCTTTCTTTCTCCATTTCACAAAAACACAGTATGTATGTGTGTGTGTGTGTCACATGTCCCTTTTCCGCCTATTGTGCAGCACCCAATACGACCCACACCAAGTTTACATTCGATAGATTCCGGGCACAACCCCGGCGTAGATCGACCATGTTTGTTCAGCCCGACAGGATGATTTGCACGGAGGATCTGTGGTGGTTTTCAGTAAGTAACGTCAACATGTGTACCGAGGTCACATGACCATGCACTTACACTGAAACACACATGCACACGCACGCAACCCAGGGAATAAAGAAGATGAGAAGTGAGAGGGGACTAAATGAAGCAAAAGGACAGAAAGATGTGTCGAAAAGACTAAAGAGAGGCAAGGAGGCTTATGGGAAAATAATCATGAACAAAGGAAAGGAAAGACTTGTGGCACACAGAGGAGGTCTTCTACAGTATAATGTCTTAAAAGGAAAGCTTTATTTCAAAGTGCTGTTGACATTGATACTGAACACACTGAGTCTGTGTCGGTGCATTTAGTTTATATTCCACAACAGTAACAAGCTTTGCTTTTTTTTTTGTACAATAAAGAGAGCCTCTGGGTGGAGGATAACTGTGTTAGGGTTTTGCTTTTTTATCAGTGCATGCTCCTGCGTTTTATAACCAATAGAGAAAAATATCTAGAAACCTTATTAGAAGTGTGACTTAATTATTAAATACAGTTTTGATTTGTGAATGTGTGATTTCTGCATTATCAGCACAGAAGGAAAGCAGATGAAATGTCTTACTCACTGACTCGCAACTGTTAAAAACACTCACGTGAAAGATGAGCACGCGGTGGTTTTAAGGCCAGAATTAGACACAAATAGTTCCTGACCTGATGTTGCCGTGAGAAGAGTGGCTTTGGACCCTTTTCTTCAGCTTTTGCCGCAACAAAATAAGCAATGCAATAATGCACGAGCATGCATCGCTTCTGTAGGTGGATTGTACCTACAGCTTCTACAAGAGTTTCTGTGTTAGTGATTTCTCAAATATTTTTTACATTATTGTGGAGAGAGAGGGTGGCAGTCTGAAGGGAACTGGCTGTCTGAACAGATGATGGGGTGATTGCCTGAATATATATACTGGAGATAATAACTGTTGAATTGGTTTGCAATAATTCCTTTCAATAAGAAAGGGGATGCTGGAGCTGCATAGAGAAAATCTGACCTATAGTTCGCTAACAATAACTGAAAGATTGATAAGAGCTGAATGTTTGTGACCAATGTCGGTGCACGTATACTTTATACAGTATCTCTTGATCGTCTACACAGTTTCATGAAGCACCAAAGATGTTCAAGTTGACCATTCTTGACTTGCATAGTGTTTGGCAATATCATAACTGCATAAAAATCAACTCATCAAAAGCTAGACTTTTCGTAGGTGGTAAGAACTGTGTGGTGATGATCATAGAAGGAAGTTTCAAAACAACTGTATGCATGTACCTTAAAGCTGATGTGGATCTTTTTAGTACGTTGAGTCAAACAAAGAATTAGTCAATTTAGGAAAACGTACAGAGGTCAAACATTTAGGTGGTATGAACTTCATGAGTAATAAAAAAAATAGCCCAATATTTTGGGAAATAGGCTTATTCGTGGGAGATGAGAAGATCAACACCACTCTGGGTCATAAAACAGAGTGCCATTTTTTTCCGGCCATGATGCCGCCACTAGCCTGGCTCTTTCCAAAGTTTAAACTACACCTACCAGCACCGCTACAGCTTATTAGCACACTGTAGCTCATTAGTTTAATCCGTGCACAAACATAAATGTAAAAAAGACCATCTGAGGTTTTAGGGGGACCTGTGTAACTACTTCTTGATGAGTAACACTTTATCTATCCGCCCAGCATTTCTTTGCAGCATCTACCTCACTGTGACGGCAAGACTCCAGGAGGTCACTGAGCCCAACTGTTGTCTGCCAATGTTTATTCTAAGCTAAGCTAACAGCCCCCGGGCCTCCATTTAAATAACTCACAGACTTGAGAGCGGTATCGATCTCCTTAAACATTTGGCAAGACAGCGAATAAGTGTCTTTTTCAAAAAAGTTGAACTATTCCTTTAATGTTTCGTGGGCTGTGTTTGCGGTGTTTGTGCTAGCGACATGCAACACATTCTCACTCCCCACTGTCACAAAATCTTTATTTGCCCAATACTCAAGTTTCTGACCAAATACCTGCAAAAGTAATGACTTTCCCATCAGCCTCAGCTGTATTTAGATGGTGAACAGGTAAACATTATACCTGCTAAACATGAGCATGCTAACATTATCATTGTGCGCATGTTAGCATTAAGCTCGAAGTACTGCTGTGCCTACCTAACATCGTAACAAAAGGTTTGTTGAACGTATTGACAGACCATCTACGTCTGTGCCATTATTCTCAGATGGTGGCAGGTAAGAAAAGGTTTTATTTCTTCCATTAATCTTGTTGGTTTCAGTTTTCACCAAATATGTTGTGTGTGAAATTCTGTGTTCGAGTAGATACGGACGTGACTGAAACAAGCACTGAGAGGACGTATTGTCGCTGAGATGGCGTAACAACTAGGGGTGTAACGGATCGCAGACCCACGGTTCGGCAGGCACGTGACCTGCGGATTAATTGCACTTTTTTTTGGTGTTTTTTACATGCGGATTAATCTAAATTGTTTAGCGATCGCAGAGTTTTCTGCTGATATTGCTTTATAAGTAATTGCGTTATTTAAAACTCGATGCTGAGTCATGTGTTCACGTTAACAGGGCATGTTAATAAGTCAACAGTGGCTAGCGGCGGAGCTTGAAAAGCCTCCCACATCATTTAGTCACACGTATGGGAGCATTTCGGCTTCCCCGTAAAATATAATGATGACGGAAGAAGGCCGGTGGACAAAACTGTATCGGTATGTAGACACCAAAAGTTCCTTGCTGTAAGTTTTCATGTAATAAATGGAAATGCAAATGAAAAAACTGTCTCCTCCCCCTTTTTTTTCTGATCCAAAAAATGATCCGATCCGTGACCCGTGATCCGTAATGTGATCCGAACCGTGAGTTTTGTGATCCGTTACACCACTAGTAACACCGCATTCATTTGCAAATCGATTAACGAGCGGACTATCTCCCCTCGCTCTGCACCTCCCATGTGGTCTACTGCTCTGCAGAGAAACAGAAGGGACTTTATAAAAACATACTGCTGCTGTCGAAGGAAGTTAACTGAGCAGCAACAGAAAGAGGCGAGCCGGAGTGTGTGCAGGAGACCAGAGTTGTAGTAGTGTGTTTGTAGACAAAAGAAACAGATCAGAAGGGAAACGCAAAGGGAGCGGACTAAAGTACGGTAGTTTGTGAGTAAACACTAAAATAAGATGGAGTATTAAGGATTAAAATGGCAAAAAACAAGAAATCACTTAGTAGAAATAGGGTGATGTATTAATGTATTCTTTCAAACATTAGCCTATATAACATTGGTTTTTGTGAGTAGCATAAAGGGAAATACAACTCAAATCTCGTTATACAACCCTCTGTTGTGAAATGATAAATAAATCTACCTTGTAGATGTAAAAAGGTAACACTTATAATATATTATTTGGTGCACATCAATTATGTACGGATGCAACTAAATGAAAACGTAAGTCTGGAGCCCTGACAAACTGTAGCAACTGATTTTAAATAATGATAACTGTTTGCAGACTTAGGGCCTCTACACCTCTACTGCAAGAGTTCTACATAGAGAACGCCGACTATCCCATATTCGATTTGAAGGAAGAGACTAAAGTATGCTTCAGATGTCTTTCAACATGGTTCTATAAGCTCTCACAGCGCAACGGTAGTAATCGAACCATAATTGAAAAGTAGAAGAGAATCGCAGCTCTGAAGTGAATATTTCAGTCGGCATCTGTCTATAATCAAGTGCCCTGTCTGAGAGAAAGTTGACTGAATAGCAGGAATAAAGATTTCAAAGCCGGATAATAGATAGATTGTGCGATGTGACTTCAGTGCTGTATGCTGCATTGTTCGCTCCCATCGTTAAGTGATGCAGTCATGTGACGTTATGCATACAAATAACTGTAATGGCTAGTCCATCATTTATCCTCCCCCCACTGAGGAGCAAGTCAGTGTACACAAACACAGAGATAGCGTTCTAGAGTGCATAATTCATTGGAGAATCAATCACTTGATAATGCCTCCACACAAGAAACATAAACATGTTGCCATTCATCAGGGAGAAGGTCTAAAGCCATTGTGGGGCACGAGAGTTACAGTAAACAGTAAATAGTGTGGCATTTGTGATTTATTTTCCTACAAAGACTGTAGAGTCACCCTGTTTTCTGTGTAAATAAGAACATTTAAGGTTACAATCTCAGAACAAAACACCAAAAACATATATTCTAATATTTCAAATTGTGAAAAGTGTTTCCATCAAGTCTTTTAAATGTGTGTGGTCCTGCAACACGTCCATTCAAAAGGCTTTTTAAAAGCAGAGCTTTTAATCATAAAATCAAGAGACCCCAACAATGGGTATGGCGCTGTGCTGCACATTTCAGCCCTCTGCAATCACACGCTCTGTAGGTAACCGAGGGCTATGTACTGTGAGACGGCATCCATAGTGTTAGTCAGTGCATGTGCACAATGTGCTTAGGTGTCCATGGCGACAGAGATCATGGCAAACAGAGCGAGAAACAATCACAAACACCACAGACTGTGTGTGTGTGTTGAGGGTCAGAGGACAGAAAATAACAGTGAAAACTGCACTGAATTAAAATCGAGCCATTGTTTGAGTGCAGAAGCATGCACAGTTTACCTCCAAACTGTCTTTCACTGCAAGTCAAATTGTTTTAGAAAATGATTAACTGTGTACCTCTGTAGATTGCACATATGAAAAGTTTTGTCTAAAGCAAAAGCTGATAACCTAACTTGTACTTTAAAGAATCTAAATTTTGTAAAAGACAGTATGATCATGTCATAAATGTAAATTGACTGTACCTGTATAGCGCCTTTCTAGTCGTCCGACTACTCAAAGCGCTTTCACACTACAGATCACATTTACCCAGACGCACACATTCATACACTGATGGCAGGAGCTAACTGCCCATCAGTACAAATTAAACTAACCATTCACACACACTCACACACACACCGAAGGCGCAGCTTCGGGAGCAATTTGGGGTTCAGTATCTTGCTCAAGGATACCTCGACGCATGGCTGGGGGAAGCCGGGATCGAACCGCCGACCTTCCGATTGGTAGACAACCTGCTCTGCCACCAAGCCACAGCCACCCCCAAAGCAATACAGTTTCCCCTGAAAGTTGATAAAGAATAATACATATACTGTAAACACAGACTGGATTGTCAAAATCACCTAAACCAGTGGTTTGCTTGAGCAGCCACGTTTGACTATTTAATCCTGTTAAGTTAATTGAATAGGGTACAACCTCAATCATCAGCGAAGTGGTCGAAGTACTGCTATGGACAACGTGTTAACATTTGGACAGAGACATTGCTGTAGAGTTGTTAAATTTTATTTTTTCAATGCTTTGATCACCATAAATGAAAGTTCATTCACCTCCATTATTTAAGGATGGCAGCAAAAAACCTCACATACTGATATGTCAACAAACATTACCACAGAAAAACCCAACCTATCTGGCATGGCCACATACCACTAGAAATAGAAAAATATGTCTTAAGATGAATCCAGTTTGGTTACTCTGCATGTGGTGGATGCTGAAATGTCTCAAATGTTTAATAAAATATTACATCTAAATTCACTAAATAATCTTTCAAGCCCAAAGGACACTTAGGGTTACATCCCATTGTATCTTTAAGTGTCCCTCATCTCTTTTTAAGCAGCTATAGAGGCGTGTCAATCGCCTGTGTTTTGGCTCCTGGGCTACTTTGCATATAGCAGAGGGAATCTGCCTCCAGATTCCCTCTCTTCTTCTGCCAAGCCGGGTGCCATCTAATACATGGGCTGAGTGCACGAGTGTTTGAGTGATAAGTGGGGAGAGCGCTTGATAACACATAATCATGAGAATGCGTGTCCGTGTAATTTGTGTGTATCTACCACATGTGCGGGTGTGGGTGTATGAGCGAGCGTCGAGGCATTTCCAAGACCGGTTTCCCTCTGCAGTGCGTCTGGATTCCACATGCAAGCCCAGCTCTTGGCAGCGCTTACAAGGCCTGTATGTTCTGCAAAAACGTGCCTCAAACACATGCCAACCATTCTGCCTGGGAGCTGGCATGGATCTGAAGGAAATTCTGAATATTTCTGGTCCATGCGAGCGCGTGTGAGAGAGCCCGAGAGAGCGTTGGCTGGGTAGTGGTGTGCTGTAGGGAAATCACTTCACTCTGTAGCTGTGCTGAGCGCACAATGCAAAGCACATATTCACAGACAGACATGCGGGTGTGAAACACACGCAGCATTGTTTTCCTTTAGACGCTGATTAGAAGGTGTGGCCGTATGTGGTAGAACGATTAGTCAACAAAAATGTACAATTTAGATAATTGATCAAGCGGTTCAGAAATGTTTTCATGCCCCTCTTTGGAAGCAGAAAGCATTTAATCCCAATGTGCAATTTACTTTTTATAAAACAGTTATGTTGGGGTGATTCTTAACCGAACAAGTGTAGTTGAACATTATTTCACTGAGATAATATCACCAAAACCATGAACTGCATGATTTCTTTCACCTTTACATGGTTTCTCTTCTGCAAATGAAAAAGTCTAAGAGTCTAGAGCCATGCTAACAGCCATCACCATCAAAGATGTAAAGTAGTACTAAATACAAAGTACAGCTGGGGCTGATGGGAATGTCAATGGTTTTGCAGGTATCTGGTCATAAACCACAGCAAACACAAAAGACACAAGACTCTTCCATCACACTGAAAGTGAACCCTAGAACAAGATAGGCTTTGAAATATTTCTCTTTAATTTGCTCCTTTTCAACATGGGCTCTGGGAAATGGTGATGGGCTTTGCTTTCCAATTTTTCTGACAGGATATACAGTATATTAAACAGTGAATTAACTAAACACAACATTTGATACTGAGAATTAGTTGCAGTCCTAGAACAGACTAGAATGACGCGACCTTAAACATCACAACACACCTGTTTATGATTTACCAAACACACACACACACACACACCATGCATAAAGTTTGCAGAACCAGCCAGCACACTATAATACATGTTTAAGCCTACATATCTCTGTGCTTTGAATATGTAAACACTCACCACAGAGACAAACATGCCCCCTCACATACACACAGTCTATGCAGTACATGTAAATCACTGATCATATTCACAGCAACACCACTAAAAACAAGGTCGCTAGCTGATTTGACGGCACAGAGGATCAAAGCGTTGCTCCACCGGAGTCTCTTGGAGACTGGCGCTGCAGGTGCAGAGGATTTACCACAGCAAGGAGGCTGATAAGTCCTGCTCAATATTCATGGCGTAGGAGAAAAAAAATGAGTACCTGTCCTCCAAAAACGACTTCCTGCCTCCATGTTCACAGCAGAAGGGAAATGAATCAGAAAAATCCTCCAATTTAAGTCCTGAACCACCCGGGTGCTCATGTTTATGCACTACAGGCCAATGGCCTCACTCCAGTGGGGAATCTGTTTGAATCCTTCCGACGTTTGTCTTTGACATGTTTTTAAAATCTCACTACGCAAACTTGCGGCAGACTTTTGAGGACAAGTCACAACGTCCGGTAATAATTATAGTGTGGAAAATATTTTCCTGTTAATCGTCGTTGATATAGACATATGTAGACAACCGAGCTCGATAACCATACAGGCTGCGTTGCTAAGGTGAAAGCACCGGCCTACATTCCTGTGGAAGGGTGCCCATTGTATGAAGAAGCTCTCTGCCTCTCCCGTGCAATGGCACTCCTAATTATGTATGCACTCTGGAGCACTCAGGGTAGAGTGGCTTTACCCTCCCCTGTGTTCCTAGTGCATGAATTTGCTCACTCTTTGATCACAAGTAATAAGATTCCTGATTAATACATATGCTGCTGTAACAAAGCCTTCATATTTTAAAACATACTCTAGATTATAATAAGCGTCTACAGTCGGACATACATGAGAGTTGACAGAAGGAAATGTGCATGCTCTCTGAACACGTCATACCAACTGCTGTGGGCTTTGCTGTGGTTTCCCAGAGGTCGGAGGGTGCTCGTTTGTTGCAGAATTACGGTGTGGTCCATTTTAAAAATCAAGGAAACATTGCGCTTATGATCCAGAAATGACACACAAAAGTTTGTATTTCGTTAAACGGAGCCTGGGAAGTTTTGTGTTAAAGTCCGTCCGTCTGGCTAATTAAAAGACTGAAAAGACGCTGTTCCCAGTTGTCATCGCTCTCTGGCCGGATCCTCCTGTTTTAGTTTCTCAAAAACAACCATATCCTTCTCTTTATCCAATTTCTTCAAGGACAGTTGAGGAAATCATGTTTTTGTGTCTTTAATCAGAAGGTTCCTTGCGTAACGACGGGGGGGGGGGGTAAAAGCATAATGGCACAATTCATAACCAATCAGAGACTGTTGATGACTTCCGTGTTTTGATTATGGACCAATAGGGAACATCCCAAAAACCCGCCAGGAGGAACCTTTTTTGAAAATAATAAGTGAATGCACAATTGAGCCGGTTCAGCTGCTTCATGAACCACGGCGGTTTAACGAGTACTTGGTTTTGATGCTACGGTAAAATCTGTATTGCGTTGAGCTCTATTCTACTCGAGTGTTTTAGAGCGTGTGAGAGAACCTGAAGACATCTGGCCCAGCTGAAGAACAATATCACTTGGAAGAACTTAAAAGGTGCACTGTGGAAGACCTGAGACTAATCTCCACCTGTTGAATTCATACTCCAAAAAAATACGGGGCAGCATATAACTGCTGATAAGCGGCTTCGGCTAGTTAGCTCAGTTAGCTGCGCAGCTGACTTAGCAGATCTAGCACAGGAGCTTTGGACCGCCAGGAACCAGATCCTTTATTTTTCACATCTGACACGGCGGATTAAGGATTTATTTTGACCAAATTAGGGTTGGTGATTGTTGGAACAGTGGAAACATCAACAGAGACTGTTTTGGTGAGTTTTATGTTGTTTCTGAATGAAGTATGTTTTACGATGAGTTAACAAAGCCATTAGCTGGTCTTAGAGAGAAACTTGAATTCAGAAGGTGTACGTTATATTTTTCCATTTAGTAAGGAAAATAAGTGTATTAATATTTCCTTTCTTGACATTTTGTGACTTTATTTTGTTTATTTATTAGACTAAGAAAGTTAAGGCAGCTTGTGTAAGGTAGCGAACTCGCCACTCGCACAGGAGGCCTGACGGGCCGGGGCTAGCTGGTTAGCATGCTAACTTCAGTAGATATCTATGCAAGACAATACATAGACTTCTTTGACATGTCAAAACTGTTATTTCTTCAGATTGTGTTGATAATTTAGTTAATTCTGAATGTTCTAAACTCTGAAATTCATTCATTCATTGCACCTTTAAGGGCATGCTTATGATTACATTTCCATCAAAATATCTGCTCCAGTGAAAATGCATTTTATCATTTGTTTTATTTTGCTTTCAGATTAATTAAATAAGAACCAATACAGTACACACTGTAAGACAGTGTAACCAATGTCGTATGACTTAAGAGTCCAGTTTCTGTCCTATACTTTCAGTTTTATATTTACTGTATCCACTTCACACTGAACAGAAATGGGCAATCAAGTCGGCCTCATGCAATCTAACAAAAGTTAACATAAGACTGCACAAAAAAAAAAGAAATATATACTATACTATAATGTGTATTATACAGTATGAAGGTGTAGAGCAGGGTAGGAACATTACAAGCAGACGTGAATAAAATCTTTTTCTGCTGCACACAGGTCATTTAGAAAACCATTTTCTGTACTTTGTTGGAGTGTCAGTACCAGGTGAAAACAAGGGTTACTCTGCAATGCTTTTTGCTTGTTATGGAGTCTCATCATAGTGAGAGTGCTGGAGCTCAGCCAAGGAACAATGCCCGCCCTGGTACATTACATTCATTTGGCATGTGCTTTTATCCAAAACGACTTACAGTTCTGGCATAAACATGCATTGCGAGCAATTTGGGATTCAGTGTTGTGCTCTATGATCTACAGCAACCCTAAATAGTACTCTTTTTCCTGAAAGTATCACCTTAAATTATCTGGCCCAGAGGGAAGCACAGAGATCTTGCAAAAAACACCTGCTGTGAGCTCTAAACATCACTTTATATCGCTTTTAATCTCGCCCTCCACAAACACACAAGTAAACTCCATAACAACAACACTACAACGTAATCACCTAATTTCTCAGAGAAAGCCTGAGCTCTCAACAAATTGATGATGCTGTTGTGTTACTTTGATGGCTGTCTCTCACTCACTGAGACCTCAACGAGCCTTTGTGTTGAGGATAATGGGAGATCTGCTGGCTTGGCGATTGCTGAGGACCTGTGGGTTGGGCATAAAAGAGCCCTGGGAGGGATGGGCTAGTTTATACCAGAGTGGCCTTTATTGAAAAGTGCTCTCTGCAGCTCAAAGCATTATTCCTTGTTCAGTACAAAATGTAATGCATCGATCAATGTTGACAGTTGACAAGGCAGTCAAGAAATTACACTACAGGTTACAAACAGTTGCTGCAAACAGACAAGTGGGACCTTATCAAAAGCAAAGACAAAAAAAAATACCCGCATACTGCTGTCCCAATTCCTTTATTTTATGTGAACTGACATTATTTTGACCACAGGTCGTCCTCAGGTAAAGTTGAGAATATGAATCACACCTGTGTAAGTAGCCGAATTCCTAATAAAAAGATCACATCATCCGCCAATAAAGTAGTTAGTAAAACACTTAAGCATATGTCCAACCTTCGAGGTCCTGTCAGACCAGCATTTACGACCGCAAAACCTCAGAGCAAAATCAATTCATTACGGGGGTTCGGGTTAGTTGGCCAGTTGGTTAACTTTGACACATCTTGACAGTGCTGACCATCGAGGGAACAGAGAGCTGGAGAGTCCGACATACAGAAAGCTATGATATTAGCTGTGTAAAACCAACCAGATTTGTGTAGGCATCTTCAGCAGGAGTTTAAACTTCACAGTCAGTTGTGAGACAGGAGTCGATGTCCCTTGAATAAACACATTTTTTGTCCATTTGGCACCGATGTTCTAGCTGGCAGTTAGTAAGCCAGCTAGCTCACAATAGTGGCTGGCTATCGCTAGCATGTTCCTAGGTAGCCAGTATGTTACCGGTTAGCTTGCCAGATATAGCCGCCACTAATACGCCAAACCAACTCAGCACCAACTATTACGCAAAGATTCACAGATTCATTTCCTTAAGAAAGAAAACTGACATTTCGTAGCGCTTATTTATTTTTTACCCTTTTCTTAATTTTTGGGGTGGTTTAGGACATACAATGTAGGGTGAGCAAAAAGATAGCAAAGTGCTCTAAGACGTGTGATGTGTCATATTATGTACCTACAATGTACCTGGTTGGACTAAAAGATAATCCTCTGGGGGTAAAAATAAGGAGATGTGATGCAACAAGGGCTGTTATCATGCTTCAAACTCACAACAAATCTAAGGCCATGCAAGGAAACTTTGCCCACTCCTCCCCTCCTCATCCTCTTGAATTCGTCTGCCTTCATGTAGCCTGAAACTCATACGATTCCTTGTCATGTCGCATGCCTGGAAGCAGAGCTGTCATAAACCTCATCTATGACCTGAATCCAAAACAAACACTGCCTCTGCCGTGGCATCGCTAGGTTTGCCGTGCACCCATTTCTCCCCAGATGTCTCTTATTCCACACAAGCCTGAGAAAACAAGAAACTGAAAGCATGGGAGGAAAAGCCAGAGAGGTATGTGAGCAGGAAGAGAGTGAGCTCTAATTCACCGTGTGCTGCTGCCAAACCAAATGTCTTTGTTGTTGGGAAGTGTTCCCTCGTTTAGCTCTCAGCGATTCCAACCGAGATTTCATTTATTATCATCAAATATACCATGTAATGAACACTTAGGGTAAAAATAAACTATATATAGTAAGGTGAATGCCAAATGCAAGAACTCTACTCCACAAAAGGCATGCAACACTCACTGGGATGACACACCGATTTATTTTTGTGCCTGCCAGAATGTACACAGTACGAGGACAACGTAGCAGCTTCTAACATGGCTGATTGCAGCCGTATTTGCACCCGATTCTCGCTTGGTACATTGGTTACTACAGAAGCCTCAGGGAGATCAAATGGTTGGTGCACTGACTAAGTCCCAGTTTGTTCTGTGTGATATGCATGTTTGGAAGCTAAGGAAAATCCAGACAGTACACTGACATTTTTGCAATTGGTGACATTGAATTGTCCTCTGAGGACTTCCCCTAGTGTGCACTACCTCGAGAAATAAAGGATCAGCGACTCGGAGCAGATATAGGGCCCAGTGTGTTAAAAGGTTGCGACTGTGCAGTGTGACACACTCAGGCCCTGCTGTGCTCCAACGCCCTTTTGCTCACTCAAGTGTTTCCCTTTTTTGTTATTTTTACCCACTGACCCGAAACCCACAGCTCACTTTCTTCCCCTTCTCACTTTGTTCTTTAGCATTTCAGATTTAATTACTGCATTTCTGAAATAGGAATTTGTATTTTTTACCCTACCCCAGAGAACAAGCTGCAGGAGTAAAACCTCGCCTTCTGTCTCCCCTTGCTCTGCCCCTCCCGTGCGGTAGAAATAAGGTTCCCGTAACAAATAGGGTACTAGAAATAGGGTAATACAGCTCTGGAAAAAATTAAGAGAGCACTTAACATTGATTTCTCAGGTCATAGATGAGGTTTATTAATATCAAATATATGAATATATTTTCAATAGACAAATATATGTTTTGTTTCAGAATAACGCCCTGCAGTGCAGACTTGGTTTCTTGTTGCATTTGCTTGTTTTGAAGAGAGAATGATTTAATAAAATATTGAAATATTAACGAGACAAGAAAATCATGTAAATCCAATAAAGCAGCCATGCTCATTAATTAGTAACAACAATCAGAACGGCCTGATAGAACCAGAGATCTTAAATGGATTGCTAATATTGGAAATTTTTTACATCATCATATGGCCCAAACCCTGAACATCAGGTGCGATTTTTTTCCCCACTCTGTTTCCATTACAGAGGAATACACACTCACACACACACACACACACACACACACACAATCACAGTATGCTGCGGATGTGTCTCTTTACCGGCACTGCTGCAGACTCTTGGCACAGCTTGAGCCTCCATCACATACTGTCTAAAGCTTCCATTCTTGGCTTGCAAGCCTTGCTGCTGGCATCACTCTCCTCTCAGACCAATGAAATGTCAGTGTGCCAATGGAAAAAATAAAAGGCCATTTTCCCCCTCACACGTACTGTAAATCCACCTCCCTCACATCTCTCCATTTCTCTCTTTTACCAGTCGCTCCTGCAATGCAGGCATATTAAAAGGCTGGTAACATGCAGGCCCATTGGCCAGTAAGTGATTAGAGGAGGGACAGAGCATCCCTGTATGACTAATGTCCAAGTGTAAATCATCTTGAAGAGAAAGCGAGCAAGAGAAAGAAACAGAGGGAGAGAGAGGAGGTCAAACATAAAGGAGCCGATGAGGGTGCGTGGTTAGAGAATAAGAAGGCGCTAAGGTAGATATTTACAGCAGGTTAGATTGCCATCAGAGGCGCAAACATTCGCATCACCGCTCTTTTCAATTTAGCTATGTACGTCGGTGGAATACACATGTAAATGAGCCGCGCAGCAGTTCATTTGCATAGACCTGATGCTGGGCTGTTACGGACGTGTTGTGCATGTCTGGAGGAAAAAACAATGGAGGGAATATTCTCTGCTGCTGAATGTGAAATATTGTTCACAGAGAAGACACTTTTGGGACTACAACTGTGCATTATTCCTGCAAGAGGAAGGCTACTCTGTACGTGAGGCCTGATTTTTTCAGCTCAACTAGAAGATCAGTGACTGAATGAATTAACACCAGTTATGAAAGAACAATGTGGGAGATTTTTGGTAAAAAACTAAAATAATGATATAAACAAAGAAATCATATCCGATTAGACTGGACGTGCTGCGAACTATCAAAAGTCAGGAAGATTAAGGCTGCATGATATGGTAAAAAAAACTCATATGATACGATATGATTCATGATTAGCGGGAATGTTCATTTTCGCATCATAATTTACATTTTCACTGAAAAAACTATTAAAGTCATGATGATGTGACATTTGTTGGGGTCTGTAGCAAAAAAACATGTTTTCTTACATCTGGAGAATAAGATTTGTAGGCCCGGGGCATCTCTGCTGGAGTACACTTGCACACACACACACACACACACACCTGAGAAGTGTAGGAACCACTGCAGCTCAACAAAAACAAGATTTTCAGTTGCTCTTTAAATTTCAGACCCGTGCCACAGGTCAATGACAAATCAGTGGGTGGTTGTTTGTATTCATTTCCATTCCCTCCGTACAGACATTCATGATGTCCAGAGGAAGAATCCTACGGACTTTGGTGATCCCCTTACTTTTCCTCTAGCTCCACCATACGGACGACATTTGTGGTTTTGAGCCTCGACAACTGTTGGACGGATCGTCATAAAATGAGGTTGAGAGATTCACGTTCCCCTCAGGATGTACTGTAGTAACTCTGGTGATCCTTTAAAGTTTCATTTAGCACAATCATCAGGTCACAATTATTCAGTACTTTGGTTTACAAGCAAATACCCGCAAAACTAATACAATTAATGCTAATTAACTAATACAGCCTCTGCCGTGCATTGTGTCACGTGCTAATTAGCAAGTCTTAGTATGCATACGTGCTAATGTTTGATGATACACAAGGCAGAAATTATACCCGCTAAACATGTGCATATTAGCATTGTGATTGTGAGCATATTAGCATGTTGCTAGCATTTAGCTCAATGCACCGCTGTGCCTCACAGAGCTGCTGGGGTGGCTGTTGACTGTTCACTTCTAAACAGAACATTTTCAAAACACATTTTAGCAGTGCAGCTTTTCTTCTATTAAACTGCTAAACGTGTGTGCCCTTACAAAAAACAGACAAACATATGACTCCATAAAAAGGACTGAAAATCATTAGTAAATAGCCCCTAGTTTTTACAGTGGCTTCCTGCTGGACAGTTTTTGGTGCGTGTGTGAGCCTGTTCTCACAAATGAAAGGCAAGACTGTGCATGCTTTTATGTGTGTTAAGAAAATGGAAATTTGTATGCATGCTCACTGCTAGTTCCCTAAAATAAAGCCCTTCACACACCAAATACCAGCAACCCCCAAAACAGACGCAGCTACAGAAAATGCCAGCTGGTCCAAAATCAAAGACATTTTACTCCTAAGCTCCAACACTGCCGCTCCAGAAGAAAGAATTTGACAATTAATTAAAAGCGGTGTTATTCTAGTCGTCCTCGGTCTTCAATATCTTTTCTTTCCTGAGCAAAGCCCACACTGATATTTCCAGCTGCCTTTTATTGGTTTTGTTGCTCTACGGATGATTCCAGAGAAGGCAATGTGAGAAAATCAAAGCTTCACTGATCTGCAGTCGCACACAGAAGCCTTGGTTTTTTTATTGCCTAATATCACAAAGTGACCCGTGTCAGATATCGGGGGCAGCTTCTGTCTACAGGTATTCTGTGTGTCTGTATGTGTGTGTGTGTGTGTGTAAAGTAGGGGTGTAACAGTACACAAAATTCATAGTTCAGTGTGTACTTCTATTTAAGGGTCACGGTTCGGTACAGCAGGAAACAAAACAAAACATTTTTTGGTCATTTATTTTGACAAATGCAAACATTCAACAGTGGCTCACTGGCGAGGATTCTCACTGTAACAGTTAATGCTCTGAAATACTGTCAGTGCCAGTAAGAAAAAATAAATAAATAAACACAAATGTCAGTAATGCTTCATCGGTTGATAATTCCTGAACTGCAGTTTGCACTGGTTTTTTACAGCGCAGCACAACAGACTGAAATGCACACGTGAAGGCACATTGTAGCGGGGCTCAAGCACTTTGGGCGTATGCTTAAACTCTGTATTCTCAGCGACACAGACTGGTCGCACATCTGCAGCAATAAACACTTACACTCACAGTTCGACACGCATAGTTGCCCACCGTAACTAACCGGGAAACCGGGATGCTCCCGTACAGCGGCTCTACATGTCACGTGCGTGTCATGTGCGTGCGAGTAGTAGACATAGACTATGTTAACAGTAATAGTTAGGGTCATAGGCCGTACCAATCCGAGGAGGTCGCATACTTCTGTACTGAATGGTTCGGGACCAATACACGTACCGCTTACACCCGCAGTGTAAAGACTGAGAGGAAGGATCTCAGAAAGAGGCAGAGCAACAGAAAGAGTGGAAGAGACTTTAAAAAAAAAAACAAAGTCTAGACTATTTTCATTTGTAAATACATAATAAATTAAAGACTGCAGTTTTCAGGACAAGCCAACACGAATGCCAGAGTTTTCTTTAACATGTTCCTCAACTGAGAAACACAGGAGTCTCCTGAATAAACGAACCATAGGTTCATGTTATAGTTTTAATTATGTCAAGCTCATTCTGAGAAACCATGTTTTTTTTCTTCCCCCCCTTTCAGTCTGTTATGACGGATGGCTCTCACTGATACCCACGAGCCTCAGCCACCGTTGCTATGGTGCAGAACACAGCCAGAGGTGCGACTCAGTTAAACCTGTGCACCGGCAGCATCTTAAGGCACCTCATCACATATGTAGTCTGTATGACAAGTCCGATGTGTGCTATGGGCGTCAAATGACACGACGCTCTAGACAGCAACACGACCGGTGTGTGTATTGATGATTCAACGAGGAGAGTTTCATGTGCATCCAATTGCCAGTCACCTGACATTGTCTATGCAGAAAATGAAAGGAACCCCCAAGCCTGAAACTACTCTTCTCGCTTTGCAACTCTGTTTCCAAGGCCGGCTTGTGTAGCCGGAAAAACATCACACCAAATAACCGTTTATCACCAAAGGTGTCTCCATAATAATTTAAAGAGGAATTTGGAAACGTGTTGCTTTAAAGCCAACGTCCGCTCGAGTTGAGCAAGGCTGCATTGGATAAATTGTCTAAAAAGTGTTTGTGTGTGTACCGGTGCAGCAATGTGTTTCTATCTTCCCATCCTTCCAACTTTAAATATGTATTTGTGAACTTGACCGCTGTGTTTGTGTGCATCCTTTGAAAGAAATGGGCCCCGATAGCTGTTTAGTGGTAATTGAGTGGCTAAGTGGCTGAGGACATCCTGCCAAGTCAGCAGCAGCACAGGAAGAGGAAAGAGGTTTGGCTCTGGGGGACCGGCGGCTACATTATCTCCCTCCTGCATATTAAATATTAAACATCCATCCACATTCTTGTCAACTGAGGACAAAAATGTGGACAAATTACAGGAATGGGCGATGGATCAGGCAGCCGAGGTCAGATAAATATAATCTATCATTCCTGTGTTAGGGAGCGGAGAGTTTATTGCGTCAATGCTCGCTTTAAAAATGTTCATTTGATCAGCTCACTGAGGCAGATATGGCGAAAGCATGGTATTTTATTTATTCATCTTTCATTACACAAATAACACTGTCTGCTTTTCAGACACGTTGAATTACCTCCAAGGCAGTGATCCTATTCATTTGGGAATCTAGTCTAGGACTAGGTTCCCGTGTGTAGATGTCCATATTAATGTGGCATTAGATGCGTCTGTTTCTCATGAATATCTAATATCACATTAAAGTGAGGGAAATCCCTCAACAGTTTTACAACCAGAGCCTCAGACACGGTGTGCAGCGTTCTGAGCGAGCATCGATTAGACGGCGGATGTATATTTAAGTAGCGCATCACTTATGTCCGCCTACTCAAGTTTGAAATTCTGCATCTGAAAAAAGGTCACATAGATAACGGCGTACATTCCTGAAGACAGACATGGATTCAATACCAACCAGCACAAAAACCAACAAAAGTAGGAAGTAGAAGTAGGAAAACATCCTGGGGAGGAGATACGGACAAACTTCTCTCCACATCGAAGGTGATTAAGATGCCACACATGCGTCAGTTTGTAAATCACAACGACATTAATGCATACAAATGTGCCTCGATTTGGTGGAATGTTTATGCAGAACAAATCCAAACTACCATACATTTTAAATGTAAGGCTGATCCCCTACACTGTCAGCTAATTTATATTGTAATGTATACAAACCATTTGTCTAGACCTAATTTACACCTTGTATTAAACTGCATTTTGCATCTGAATTCTTATAATGAAGAATCTGATTACGCTTGTTGCACTATTACAATTATGCCTCCCTGCTTCATTTTGTTGGTTCATTACAGCCTCTTAGACCCATAGATTAACTAGAAAAAAAGTAACCTGATTTGATTTGGCTATGAAGATTACCAGAGATAACCATAAATAATAACTTTAATTAATAAGGTCCTCAGGCCACCACTTTTCTTAAAGAAGAGAAATTATAGCCAATTAATTGATGGAGTCTCATAAGACAAGCTAAACTATCCATTTGGAACTCAGATTAATTATTAATTTAATAACTATAACCATCGATAGCTAGTCGGTTGAAGGATTTGGAGTTCGACATAGAAGAGGCTGGCAAACACTAAAGAAGCCAGCATAATAATACACAAGCATCCAAGAGATAAACAAGGCAAAACACGCAATATGAAGACTTACTCTAAATATGAACTACAGAACAGTGTGTGTGTGTACACTTGTACAGCCATCTTTGTGAGGACCAATTTGCGTTTTAGACCTCGGGAGTGAGGACAAGGGTAAATGTTACAAGTAGGTTTAGGTTATGGTTAGGGTAAGGCTTAGGTTTAGGCCTTTGGTTGTGGTGGTTAAGTTTAGGGTAAGGGGGTGGGGAATGTCATTATGTCAATGAGTCCTCAGAAGTATAGAAGTACCAGGTTGTGTGTGAGTGTGTATGTGTGCGTGCGAGAAAACTACTTACAGTTAGTTCCTAAAGTTAGCTAGCAGGCCTTGTGTAATAGCCAATAAAGTTTGTTGCAGAAATCTTAACGAATGTTGTACGACAGAGTCCCGTTGTGAAGGAAGGCAGGCGCCTGGTGCTGCGGCCTGATTCTCCCATCGGTAGCTCAGCGCCGAGCAAGATAAAAAAAATAAAATAAAGGAAACCAGGCACAAGTTAAATTGTTCTTGTTAGCAGCCTGGACATGTTGTTAGTCAGTGTTATAGGAACATATGAGGGCTGAACAATTAATCAAATATTATGGAAATCGCCAAATCCAAATCACATTTTTGATAAAAAAAAAATAAAAAAAAAGGTTGAATGTGTCACAACATTATAAATGAGGCGTTGCGGTGCTACAGAGACGCCCCGGCCTGCAAATCATAGTCTACAGACGTAAGAGAACATGCTGGTTTGGTACAGACAGACCAACCTTTAGGCCACCACTGGTCACAAATGCCTTTGTTTACGTGAACGTTGTAAAGACAAAACTGGAGACACAAGCTCCTGTTTACGTTCCCAATACATGAAGCAACAAAGAGCCACGGTAAATCTCATGCCGTCGGCTCCTTTCGCACAGGCAAAGTAAACATCAGAAAATTACTTGGAAATAAGAGCCATTTATTTGCCGTGTCAACAAATTCAGGAAAACATATAGCCCTGACGGCACATTGCATTGTGGGAACTTGGCAACTGTACTTTTGCTATCAGCATGTTGTCTGGCTGAATAAACATGATAAGAAACGGCTGGAATGAGAAAATAAGGAAAATAGACTTATTTTTCTTTCTAACTAGGACAACGTTTAAAAATAACAGTTAAGCTATGAAAAACATTATTACCAATCTCTCAACAGGCCTTAACAAGCAATCCAAGTCATGCCTAACCAGCGTGTCCATATAATTCGCAACCAGAATCTGCATTCTCTCACAGACTCCGTTGATCGCCGAGTTAAATTATGTGCAGTCCTTCTGCATGTACAGCATGCAGGCCTGGAATTAAGTCATTTTTAGGGCAAGTTTGTTGGGGTATCGCGGCCAAAATGTAGGGCGCCAAGGCCAAAACCAATGGTGCAAGAACAATAAGTAATGATTACATTGTATAAAGACAAAACGGGACACAATCAGCAATTAGGAGTCCGTGTATTGAAACAGTAATGCGTTTAATTAAACCGTACACTGGATGTTTGACTTTTCCACAAAATGCTGTCTGATTTTTTAAAATGTGAACAATTCATTTTATTAATGGTTATATTTTAATGCTAAAATAAAGTCTATAAATAGGTTGAGGGTGATCCAAATTAATCTGAACAAGTTTCGACACCCATGCAACTATTAGCATTTGAGTTGGAATGGGATGCGAACCGCTCCAAAAATGAAGATTTCTTCCAAAAGTGTGTGCTGGTTGGTGAATCAGATGCACACCGAATTAAAACACCAGCTCATAACACTTTTAATTCACCATCTATCGTGGGTGTGTGTGTGTGTGAGAGAGAGAGAGAGAGAGAGAGAGAGAGAGATGGTATTTGAGGAGTTTTTTCGGCCGTTACCAAAGTAACTACCCAGTTTGCTGTTTCCCGTTCGGCGCTGGAGAGATATTTGCAGGGACGGTAAGAAAAAGGGTTTTTGACAGCGGAGTTTATGCCGTTTATTTCAGTCATTTCAAGACCGATTTGTTGTTCACAATGTAACGTTAGCATTGCCAGAGAGGAAAAAATACCTTATGGGCGCTGTTCTCGTGGCATCGCACAGAAAAAGTGGCAACCCGTCAGATCTCACAAGTTAGCTAGAGCTGAACTCTATGCACGTTCGTAGTTAGCCAACACTATGCAGCAATATCCTGGTAAACTTAAAACGTGTATTAATACTTTCTTTGCATCTATAGTATACTAATAGAGAATCCCCCCACACACACTACAACTGGTCTATGAGAAATTCTAAACATGCCTTTTCTTCCTCAGGGGAACGTAGGCAGCAACGAGCGAGCTAATCCTTCTGCTACACCAGTTACCCCTTCTTATACTAAGGTATAGTATGATTATGTATACGTTTGTATTTCCTGCATCGCAACAGCTTGTGCTGAAAGAAGGTGCTGCTGCAAGTGGGGTCTATTTGTTCGGGCTGAATGAATGAGCGGTTAGAGCCTGGTATGCTATGGGTGACTGAGCTCCTAACCAGCAGCTATTAGTGCCTTCTCTAAGCCCTGAAGGGATGTTTCAGCTCTCATCAGGCAGTAATGAGGAGAGGGAGTGGGAGGTATACTGGGGCATGTCTTTGTGGCTGGTGTGCTCACTATTAATAATATATGCTCGGAGTTCTGTCTAAGATCAAAGGCAGGCACTTTCTCTCTGCGTTGCACAGCATCCGTTTGCACAGGTATGTAACCCCTAACGAGCCTGGACGCAGACTGAGATCCTCTGGTAGGGCAGTGCTGGCCATTCCAAGGTCTAGGCTGAAAACCAAAGGAGACAGGGCCTTTGCTGTCAGGGCCCCTACACGCCGCAACAATCTGCCGGAGGAGATCAGGCCTGCAGAGTCAGTCCCCTGTTTTATCTCAGATTAATTATAGATATGCAGCTGAACGGTTTCAGTGCTTCCAATTTCTAAGGATATCCAGATCACGCCAGCTGTGTCTGCTAATTTGATTTGCCAAAGACGTTTTGGAGGAAACGTGAGAGCTGCCTGCATTACTTTTTTGAAAGTGAAAAACGCCTGCACACTGTCTGGCTTACTGCTTGTATATTTATTCATTTAAAGTGTTCTAAGATCAGACATCTTGAACAGCTCTCGCTTAATAATAATAATTTTCATAGCATATTGACCCACCTTTATGGATATCTTTAATTTATACATTCAACACGCCTTAAAAAAAAAAAAAAGAATAGATAACCTCTGTTATGATAATAATACGGTCAGTTTCAAAGAATATTGTGTTTTGGTTGAACCTTGACTTTTCAGCATGTCAGCCTCCATCACAAACAGCACCAAGAATCTATTCCGCAGTGACACACGCACACAAACCCTTTCCTCCTACTCGACTACAATTTCAAACAGACAAACTGCATCCCAAAAACCGATGAAGTCAACATTGGTTGCTTTGGTTTAGCTCATACAGTAAGTGCACTACAACAATGACTCCAAAACCAATGTCACCAGGGGACAACACAATCAGCCAATACAGATAAACAATTACGGCTATGCAAAATACTTCTTTAACATCATGGAACTGAGTATTGAGTTCAGATCATTTTTACTGCAGTTAATGACTGAAAGAGGTTGGGGTTTTTTTGTTTTTTTTAAACCAACATACAGGAGGAGCCAGGAACATTGTAGCTCCACTCAGTCAATAGTAGCTCTCCAAGCTTCTTTCCATTTTCTCTGCACTGGGCTGTTAACTCCCCTGCTCCTGCAAGCAAGTCCATGATTTCACTGGGAAATGTTGTGATTTTACATTCTAGCATGACCAGGCCTTTATAACTAACAATATACGGTGCTGAGTAATTGCTGTGAGTCTACAAAGAGTTCTGGGTTGTGCGACCGTGCGAGAAAGCGAATTCAAGGTCGGCCTTGAATTTAAAAGATCATTTCAGTTCATGCCAACTTGGGTGTTATCTTCGTAGCTGTGGCCATAATTTCCGTTCAGTTATGGTAACCTTGTTCTCACCACGTAAGCAGCAATTACACTAAACTGTGTGGGCAGATCAAATGTGCCAAGTATGGGAGGTCAAAGTTGAACCAGGAAGCTTGTGCTAGTCTGGTCAATTATTTTACTGTTTTCCTTCATTTTCTCTTCCAAACAAGTTTAACTCACCCATGGGTTTATTTAAAACCGGTCTGATTATCTGTGTGCTCATGTTTCTTGCCCCAATTGGCTTCTTTTTGTTTTGGAAAAATAAGACCACAGTTGTAATAAAGGGGAAATTTGAATTTTGTCTTTAGTCTAGGCTCTCAGATTGCATTTACACTTTGATGTTAATAAGCCAACTGTAATGTAACTCAGACCAACTGTGGAGGTGGTGTGCAGGCTCAGCTCTTGTCATCGAGATTGAATGTGGTTTTGCACTAATTAAAACCCGATAACCCAGCATGCTCGTTAATTTAAGGTGTAAATAGGGTAGGAGTTTATTATTAATCTATTAGAGTCACAGACTATGAGCGCCAAACTGCATGTCTCTGATGTACACAGCTTTCTACTTAGAGACAAAAAGCACAGATAAGGGCGCCTGCAGGACAAGAAAAATGAAAAGATGCATCACGGCTTTAGCGGACATCCCTCAAAGAAATATATGTTCTGTAAAGCACTCATGAGTTGCTGGCTTAGTGCGGTTCAAGAATCTTTGTTGGCATGACCATATATAGATATAGTGCTGCTAGTCATTTGTCCCTCCCTATCTATTTTTTACCCATCTCTTTCTCTTTGGAAACCAAACCGGCAGGGAAGATTGAAATTCCACAGTTAGAGAGCATCTGAAAAAAGAAATTGAACATTCACACATCTAGATGAAAACAATTTCCTATATCTCCTCCTAAAGCTGCCACCTGTAGGATTTGGAATTTAATGACTTATTTCATGAGTGATATTAGTCCCTTGGTGATGGTGCTTTGCAGTAGTGACTCAGCTGACTTTCCTTGAATTAATGTGAATTTTTTTTTTAAAAACCTCTACACTCTCCTTTTCCTCTATTTTTATGTTGTGTGATGTCTGAGACATCAGATCCTTTCTGAAATAGGGTTGCTGATTGACTGACAGATAGCTTGCCCATTACCAGCTATCTCAGATGTCGCTGATTTTGCACACCAATGCATTTTCCTCCCAACGTCGGTTCCAGATTTCTATTTACATCCTATAAAAAAGGGAAAATAACACACACAACCCTGCTTGAGTGCTACTGCAAAGCTACGCCTCTGATATGAGAGATAAAAGAGAAATCACTTTAAGACCACATCCAACCCTTTTGTTTGAATTGAATAATCAGAGATGGAGTGATGGATGGATGGAAAAATGTTAAGTAGAAGCCTAACATAGAAATCACTTTAATCATGAAGCCCATGAAGAAAATAGTATTTTTACAAGCTGCTGAGAGAACTAGAAACTAAAAAAAACTGCAATCTATGATTAGCTCGAGGGGGACACTTACACCATCATAACTGTATTGTTATGTCTTTTTACAATGTGATTCAATGTGATCCATGTTTAGCAACCTGTTGAGCTTCATTATTGAACATTATTTTACATTTCCTATTCCCTGTTTTCATAAAAAGGAATAGTCTGACACATATTAGCTTTCTTAGATGAGACAGACACCACTCATGTTTGTGCACTATAAGGTTCAGCCAGCAGCCTTAGCCTGGAAGCCACAGGGAAACAGCTGGCCTGGCTCCGTTCAAAGGTAACAAAACCAGCACCTACCAGCACCTCTGAAGCTCAATAATTAACATGTTATATCTTGATTTTTTAATCTGTACAAAAACCCAAATGTAAACGCGACAATCTGTAGCTGGGTGCAGGGACTTCCTGGAGCCTTTTCACCGTGAGGTTGCCAGGCAACCAGCCGAGATTCCAGGATGTTACCGCGCCTGGTAAAGAAATTCCAGGCATAAATCAGACTGATTAAACAGCTAGCACGAAAACCATCAGTGCCCTGAGCCCCAAAGACAATGACTGAAGTGTTGCCGCCGACGGTGCACGAGAACGAGCACGAGCCACAGGTTGTTTAAAGGACTAAAAGTAGAATTTCATCTCTGTAATCTTGAGGAACACGCTTTCTTTGCAAACGGCAATGTACATTAAAAGGGTCAGATCACCCAAAAAAAAAAAAAAAAAAAGCCAATCGATATTCTTTTGGTTATATTTGTCCAGGTTTAAAGGATATCGGTCTGTGACTTCTGCTAATACACACGAGGTGAAAGGGATTTCATTTATGGTGCTGACAGCATTGAAATATTCAACAGCAGCAACTGTTTGAGAAATAATGTCCCCGTTACTCTGGACTATCTTCTGGAGTTTGTATAGGGACTACCTTAGAAAAAGTAGGTTTAGCAGGAAGCTCTATCCCAAATTATCAATTACTTACATGTTTACATAGAATTCAGTCAGTCTCTGGTCACTGGTAAACAGGTGTCTTCTTGACAGTGTTCTGCTAGAGAAATAAATGTTTCAGTAGTTTTTGCAAGACAACATAGAAAATGAGAACTATATTTTATGGCTGGAACAGACCTTTGAAAAACAAAAAAATGTAAATTTCATTCTGATAAATAATGACTAATATTAATTATTATATATTGATGATAGCAACTAATGATCCTTGACAGCTGGACGATCATTTTTGCTGGTCTTACCGCAGCATATACTCATTCAGTATATTCACAGGAACAATGATGACATTTTGGAAATATTGCCTCTAAATGCTGAGCATACAATACTTTTTTTAATGTGAAAATCTTTCCTTCTTGGACAACTACAGTGCATTTTATCTTTAAGGTGGATTTCACTGCAGCACCTCCTGATATATACCTAACCTTATTAAGGTCTCTGCAAGGCTTAAATGAAATGCGTGTCTAGTCACAGTGCGGCTCTCAGGGTTTTAAATCAGTTCACTTTCCTCTCAGTCACGTCAGCACTTTGATACTCTTAATGTAAAAACCAAAAGATATTTTGCACAGACATGCACACCAGTTCATCTAATCAACAAGAACAACAAATGAAGGCTCAATTAGTATAAAAGTAGTTTTAATTCATGTCTTAAGTTAAATGAATTGAAATCAATTGGACACCAATACCAAATCAATGACAATGGTCTGTAGTCCCAAAGAGTCAGTTAACATGCTCTATTTGTCCCAGCTTATTGGGTGAAGACTGCATGGGCTCAGCTTCATCATCTCTCTTTCAGCAGGACAGAACAGTCCATAATGAAGTTTGAAGCATCCCATTCATTATCACATTTAAAGCTCGAAATTGAAAGTCGCTGCGCCCTGCCATCAATAGAGAACATCAATATCTCGACTCTGACGCATCTAAGACTAACTCTCTCGACCGAGGAGGGGTTTCTTATTTGTAAAAAACTTTGTTGGAGCTTTCATTGGGGCTCGAACTGGGAGGCACTCAGGGCAGGCTTATGGTGTGTACCATTAAAAATCAATAGCGCTTGCTCTAACACGAGCTGTTTGACCAACATCAAAACAACCCCCATTAAGATGTAAACAACCAGAAACTCTGATTCCGTTCAGCTCACTCTGAGCTGTTCTAAAAACATCCAAGGTGGTTTGTTTTTAGCCACGTCAGCGACGTCGCCTGACTTTTCCTCTAACGTCACTGGATGTTATGAGTGAAATCCCTCGACAGCGGTTGGATGGATTGCCATGAAATGTGGTTCAGACGTTGTTTCCCGCAAGGTGAATTGTATAAACTTTGGTGACCCTCTGACATCTAGGGCCATCATCTGGTCAAACGTTGACCTTGTCCAATACTTGCAAAACTAATGACATTCCCATCAGCCTCAGCTGTACTTTGTGTTTAGTGCTAATAAGCAAATGTTTGCACGTTAACACACTAAACTAAGATGAACATGTTAAACATTTTACCCACTACGGATCAGCGTGTTGAAATTGTCCTCGTGAGCATGTTAGCAGGCTAATGTTAGCATTTAGCTTGAAGCACTGCTGTGCCTAGCATTGCTGTTTTGCATGGTGCAATGTCAATAACTGAAACTATACAAATATTTTGTTCTATTTGGACAGAAAATATTTGGAAAGTCTTCAATTGTATTTGCATTAAAAAATTCGACAATATAAAAGGAAACGGAATTGGCTTAGAACTGTAATACAAACATTACAGCCACACATTAAAATTGTACTGGTCACAGTTTCACTGATATTAGGGCTAGGTACCATTGGACATTTTTTTGATAGTGGTGCGGATGCAATATCTGAGTTTGTGTGCCGATACCAAAATGATATTTACAAGAACACACAAAAACATCGCTCAAGTAAAATACAGTCTGAAGATGGAAGAGGAAATAAAGCAGGAATTATCTGAAAGGAGAGGAAGTAAACAAGATAACCAGTATGACCAGACATTCAATGCCAGCTTTCAGCACTTGGTGGTTTGATTCTCGGGGCTATGGGCAAGTACCAGAAGAGTATTAAGGTTCAAAACTCAGGCCGGGTGACGAGAAACCAATTTCCAGAGCACACCTAATTATTAGTTGATTGCAAATGTTGTATGTATGTAAGGCATGAAATAAAAATAAAAAACTACATTACCTTTGAGTGGGGAACAGATCCCCTTGGGCTGGTTTACTTTTAAATTATTTAAGTTAATATTCTTTTATTTAATGCTGATTTGCTCAGGATCATTGTCCATCACTGGTTGATGAAGCTGTAGTTTTTTCTAAGAATGTCCCCTGACAGCTTGCCTCAGGTACCAAAACGGGTGAGCAGAGGACAAAACATTGAACCTGACTACCAGGACACCTGGGAGGAAACCTTACCCGAGCTCCACGGCCAGATGTCCACAGAAAATGATGAAAAACATTACATCCTTTCACCCCACTTGCGCCAAGTTATAACAAAAAGAAAAAGGGAGGAAGAGAGGAAAAAAAAAAAAGCAACGACTGACAGTTCTTGTATTCTTTTGAAGGTGGGAGGATTAAAGACTGCGGGGAGATGAGAAGAGAATGAGAGAGACTATCTGAACGAGCTCTCGCAGTGGGGCAGATTACTGACGTCTGTGGCGTTCACACAGATTTCATGAAGCTAATATCAAAGCAACAGCTGGAGGAAAAGGCCAGGCAGAGACACACGAGGACAGCCGCAGAAAGGGAATGACAAATGCAATCTACGTAACAGAGGAGGAGTATGTTAACGGCTGTGCGAGCACGTGTGCTTCCATGTGTATATATTCATACGCAGCTCAGCGGCCCGCCCGCCCTCTACCTCCTTAAAGGACATTTTCTTCTGAAACTCAGTTAGCTAACTCTTCTGGGCTAATATTTTATACAGCAGCAAACTAAAACCTTGGGATGAAGTCAGCTGCCCTCAGATTGAGAACATCTTAAAAAATGCAAACCCCATCAAAGAGCTCCACTCTGAATCCATATGAAGATGCAGCTGGCTCACACTGGGTTTTATTTTTATTTTTTTACTCTGAACAGCTACTTTCTTCTCTGGCCTGGATGTAAACCCTGTGGGTTTCGATTATTAAAAGCTATTCGCATTCTTAGAGAAAAAGATGCTTTGCTTTAACCATTTCCTCAAAGATGTTTTTCTTTGTGAATGTAGATTCATTACTGTACCTAACAACTTACATTAGGTAATATATTCTCTATGAGTAATTTATCTGGTCATTCTGGACCGTATCTCAGCGGCGCATCTGAAGACAGTTCAATACTGTAGCAAAATGAATTTCTTGTGGAAGATAATCTGCCCTAAACTGATACAGAGTTCATATGAAAACACGCAAGAGAAGCCCGTTTACATTCAGAGTCACTTTTTCTATTTTTATGATATAAGATATAATCTATTATAAATATACAATGTCTGTTGTAGAGTTAATACATCAGTGGTATTATATAACATACCTCAGTGAGATTGGCCATCAACAATGATATCAGTCAACGTAGAAATTAACTGCGTGAATTCTCATTAGCAATTATCAGTATCATGCATGTAGAATGCATGTGTCCGCTATTAATCAGTTACCTCTTTAATATAAACAGATTGATTGTAACCAAGCTGCCATTGGGAAAAAAAAACAATAAAAATGTAACATTAGAAATGCTGTATGACATTATGAACTACATTTCAGGTCATTCTACACTGAGAAAATTAAACAAAAGGTACTGCATCATGGCTGCTGCCTGTCGCAACTGAAAGTCTAATCGCAGTCAAAAATAATTGTGTGCATGTTTTTTTTATGCTAATTATATTAACAAGAAGGGAAAAAAAAAAAAGAAGCTCTTTGGGGAAATGCTCTTTTTTCCTCATAGCTGCCAAGGGCACGTGTCGCGTCCTTGTATGTCCCTGGCGAGACTAGGGCTGTTCACTACACGATCATCATGGCCAAAAGAATTCCCAGTAATGATATTATTGCAATAGCTCTAGAAAATAAAAAAAGTTAGCTCGCTAGTTACTGCCAGCTTTAAAGGTGCATTACTGCCACCTACTGTGGCAGAGTGAGAACAGAAAGAAACATATGATTTTTGGATAATTTATACGATTACCGTGCGACACCCCGAGGCGAGACCTGGCAGTTTCGTGCTGCAAACTGTAGCTTACAAGCCATGGGCAAACCGTGTTTTGTTAGCAGTGGTTCTGAATAATATTGACCACACCAGCGACGAAACTAACCAAAATGACATTCGCAGGCAACTTTTTAAGCTGTTAATGTGCTGTTTTAACTATCCAGACTGCAAACTGATGTTAGCGGTGCGCTTTTTCCAGTGGACGTTTGTCATGTTGCTAATTTAGCAAGCCAAGCCACGTGTCTTTGTTTTTAAGTTAGATGAGAATGAGACATTAGGCTCATTAGGCAGGCTAATGTGGGTTGTGATTCAAAGTTTGTGGCCCCTGTGTTGTTTTACAGGCTGTTGATTGGTTGTTAGTCAGTGTGACCGTCATGCATTCGCTGATACCTCATACACACACACACACAAATCCCAATACTGTACATCTACACATTTACCTTAGCCCGACACACGGTCACACTTTCATTCACACCTTCACACAAGGTCAGACATTCAGAACACACATGCAAAGACTACATACGCACCGTCAGCGCTCTGGTTTAATATCCTTTTGTGTGAAAGATGGCGACTACAGCGGCACACGAAAAAACAACAATAGGTCCGAGAGGACAGGATGAGAAAGGAGATGTTGGAGGAAAGGGAATAAACTGAATGGAAAAAGGCTGGAGGGGAGGAAAGGGAGAAGTGCTGAAGGGGGATGGGGAGACGGGATAAAATAAAGGAAGTCCTCCAGTACTGACAGGGCTGCAACTTGTGATTATTTTCATTATCTATTAATCTCCTGATTATTATCTTTTGATTAAAAGGGTACTCCAGAGATTCAGCACTGCACTTTCATAAAGTTGGGGGCTTGTGAGAGATTAAACAATGAATGGTCAAAAATCGAGGGAGCAGAGATGTACGCACTCTTGTAACCTAGTACGCACTGCATCCTACATTTCCCACAATGCAAACCACTCATTTTCTCTGATTGATACCTTCTGTGGCTCTGGGGGGGGTGTTGTTGTTGTACCTGGGTGGTTAGTCTCTAATTTGTTAATGGTAATTACTTACTTGTCAAAAATCATAAACATTCATGCATAACAGTGAGTTCAACTTTTCGAACGTTTACTGTAGCGTGTCAACCTTTCTTTTTAATGCTCCGCCCCATCCAGGCGGTTCACATTTGCATGTATATGTATCGGCCTCAGCTGGAGATAGAACAGAAGACATAGAAGAGGAGGAGGATGTAGGATTTCAGACCTTCCTCGTAACACACTGTCTCACCCTACACGGCCAATAAAACATTAACACTGCGGTAAAGATAATAACACTATCAGTCCATTTCTCCTCAGATGCAAACAAATAGCTCTGAATCAAAGCTGAGCGTTTAACCTATAAGCACAGACTTTTACAGTGCAGTGTAGACAGATATATAGGTATTTTGCATTAAATCTACAATTTTCTATTCATACTGTAACCCCCAGGTTAGCTCTGGTACATTTAAGCTCCACGGCATTGCGGCATTAATGTGGGAAAATAACATGTCCGACATGTCTTGTGAGTTATGCCTGCATTCTGCCAACAGGGATCCCCAGTGTCGTTAGGCTGCAGGACACATGCACTGTCAAACCACAGTCACACTGTGTAGTGTGGACGCTGTGTGTTCCTCAGGGAGACCGCACATTAAGCAAAGTCTACAGAAATGACTGAAGGCAAAGACCAGCGGGAAGCGACGCGTTAAAGAGAGGGCACGTGTTGGGGCGTTCTACGCCGGTGCAGATGACTGAACATTGCCCCACTGCCTGCCAGCCTTACCATGACCGTAACGTGAGTCAAATGCAGAATGAAGATAAATGGTCTTTTCCGCATTAGAGAGAGATGTGATAGAGAATTGAAGCCTTACAAGTCTTACCTGACTCATGTTTCGGGTCGGGCAACAAACCTCAAGACTTTCCTGATACTGACCGAAATGTGTACGTAGCGCCGAGCATATAAATCAGATATTTCCTGATTTAAAAAAACTTTCAAATTGGCCAACTTTAAACCGTTTTTATTTAGGCAAGTTATTGTACTGCTGCTTATGTTAACACAACATTTAACATTTGAGAACTTTGTCTTCGTCTGGGTTTTGTTTAAAAAAAAAAAAAAAAGTTTGTTTTTCAAAGTAAAATATCAGTACTTAGGTTTCGTACCAGCACTAGTATTGAGCAATTTTAAGTAATACCCAGCTCTGCTCAAGTCGGCCCTTCCACATATCCCATTGCTTTTATATGTTGCACATGTCCCCTCTCACAGATTTGCTTTCTTAAACAAACGGATAACCTCAGAGTGAGACTGAGGAGGTTGTGATAGTGGTGCAGGGCGTGGCTGTTCATGTGGAATTTTAATAGGCAGCACACAGTTCTGTATGCACACACACACACACACACACACACACACACACACACGTTTCTTGGAACAAAATCTCGCTATGCTCTGCCTGAAATTAATTCACTTTCCCACATCAGCCTGAGGAAAATGTTATCTCCAGCGAACCAAAACCAATTTGGAGTAGAATAAATGATGTACCTGCCCAATTGACAGATGCTAAAACCTCTGATCCCTTGTTATACGCTTCATTTCTTTCTTTTGACACCATGATAACCGACGGAACAACAGCAACACTGTCAGTCTCAAAGATAATCGTCCATGCAAACAAGCAGAGTAGACGGGTAGACAGCACACTTAACAAGCACTGAGATCTAGTGCCCCCACAGTCCGATCAATAAACAACTTGTGGAAGTGACTCATCGCCCGTGCGCTCACCCTCCTCAACCCGCAGTCATAGTGCTGAGGCAACGCTCTCCCCGCGACCGCTGCAGAGCGGAAAAAGGTGAAATACAATGGCCCCACTCAGACACAAGTGGCCTGCTGGCAGCGGGTCCATCTCGTCTCATTGATCTGCTCAGCCCGGCTCCAAGAATACGACTGAGACGATTCCCTAATGCAAGCAGTAGTGCAAGCAGCAGGGCCGCAGCCTGTCTGCGTGATGTATGCCAGGCAGATGGACAGGCCACTCGTCTTCTCATTGTCAGCTAAACGCTTCTCCGCCATGCCTCGTATCTCGGCCGGGCCAGGGATAATAGCAGGCAGGCCGTCGCTTCCACTCTCACGCCCAACCCCCCCATCCTGCTTCAGATCGATGTTCATACATACATTTTCCCCTCACCCCTCTCTAAACTGTCCCACTCCACAGGGGACAGGGCGAGTGCTGCGGTTATGGTGATGCACACACATTTCTAATTGAACGTGTGGCCACTTTAAATAAAATAAAAGGCACCGGTTCGTATGCAGGCACACACTGCCCACAGCTATAGATTACCTGCATTTGGGCAGGCTTTTAGAAAGTAGTGCCTTCAACAGCTGAGGCAATATGCGACTCAGTAACTAAAGAGAAAAGCTCTGCTCACTCTGTCTACTGATGATATCTTTCTACAATATTGGAAAGGTGGCTGATAAGATCAGCCCAATCAATCATTTCGAAGGGTAATATTTCTCTTTCCAGTACACAAACACATTAGTTAATCTTGGGATCAAATCAGAGGAACTATATTAAAGTTGAGTTATTAAAGTCAACCTACATAATGAAAGGGGCTGAAGAAATTGGAAAAAGACAACTATGAACCAGTTCCAATTTCTTTACCTTGCACTTCATTATAATTTATGATCATTATTAGCCTTGGGTGTTGGTACCAACCAAAATGTGTCTGAACCATAGAGGTATTGAAAACTGTATCAAGTATCAAAAGCTGACAGATTCCTAATCTAGTTTACTTATTCTTTGATTTAAAACAAAATACAACTAAGGTTTCAAAAAAAGTCACATTTTGGTATTTTAACACCAGCAGTATTAAACATTTTTAAATTATACTCAACCCTAACCATTAAAAGGTATATATGCAGTAAAAACTGTAGTTTATTATTTATTTTATTCTATGGAAGCATACAGGGGCTATAACCCACATGATAATGTAATTCCACAAAAGCATTATAATTTTCCACGTTATTTGAGTACAAATTTTAATTAAAATGCAAAAGGCCCTGAAAACCTCCTCCCCTCGGCAGTCCAAAGCCCCTGTGCTGGCGGCCTAAACATCACTGCACAGGTGCTCTGCGCTCCCAGTCCGGGCAGAGTCAGCTCATAGGACCAAAGTAAGTGCCCCATATCCCAATTTTCACCATCGAATATTCGATCTTGATTGCTACCAAAGCTTCGATGCTCAAAAAATGGTATTCGGACCAGGCCTATCTTACACCAGCGCTTTATACATTTTTATTTAACTGCAATGTGATTGTTTATCAGCAATGTTGATGCTAGGAGGGTAGCAACATGCTAAGGCTGAAGTGGACATGTTAGCACCCGGTTCATTCTGGCGGAAAAGGGGTAAAAGAAACAAGAGAAATGGACCAGTAGGGAGAGTAGGGAGAGCTGACGAGGGAATGAAGTGCGGGTGGGGAGAGGACCAACTACAGGACGAGCAGATAGGGGTTATTGCAGGGCAAAAGACAGGGAAAACCAAAGAGAGGAAGAAACAACCAAAACACATGAGGAGGAGGGGAAACGCTACAAAACACCAAACTTAACCCAAAACCATAACACATACATATGTGGAAAATTATAATGCCATTGTGGAATTACATTTTCAAGTTTACATCATCATTTGGATTACATTCCCCATACGTCTTGATACTTTCCTCTACTTTTGACTCTTGAGCTGCTGTAACAAGCACATTTCCCCAGTGTAGGATCAATAATGTTTATCTTATCCACAGGATATTTTCTCTGCACACTGGTTCGTACAAGTACTGCAGCTCCAAACCTAATTGGCTTGTGACCCCTTAAGACAAAGCAATGTCCACTTGTGAACCATCGTCACCAGTTGCATAAACCCACAAACTATGACCAGGTCAACCAAACTGAGATTGCGTCCCCATTCTATTTGAATCATTTTTAAAAAGGCCTGAAGAGGTCAAATTATCCAG
>CM022492.1:20880848-20937825 GCA_011952105.1 Coreoperca whiteheadi
AAAAAAGAAAAAAAAAAAGAAAGAAAAGAGAAGAAGAAAAAAGGGGGGGGGAGGGGGGGGGGGGGGGGGGGGGGGGGGGGGGGGGGGGGTGGGGTTTTGGGGCAGGGGGAGTGCTGTGTCCAGTGTCCAGGGATCCTGCTGCAGTCTACATTATTCATAACAGCACCAGATTCATCCAGGGTGACTTACGCCGCTCATCATTTACATGCTACCACCCATGAATTATTAAAACAATGAGTTGTGGGTCTGAAGATCCATAAAGTACAGGGGTGACGTCCCTGAAGGGAAACGTTGACTCAGGAGGTCAGTGAGAAGCTAGACACTGAATGAACACACTGCAGTGGGACACGGTGGTCACATTTAAAGAGCAGAGGAAAAAGGTTTCTTATATCATTCATAAAATGTTTCATAAACCTGTCACCAGGAGAAATGTTTGCATTGTTCTTTATTTACTGCTGCCGTGCAGCGATAACTTACGCCGTAGGCCATATATGAGACTGCTAGATGCCACTAAATCCTACACACTGCTCCTTTAATAGATGTTAGATATAAACTGTCGTTCAAATCAATGCAAAAACCTGGCTAAACAACTCCCTTCCAGTAACTGAACGGCAGATTTTTGGTGCAGTAAACAGGAAGTGTTCAGTTGATGATGATTGGCGTGGGACTAGATTTCAATAGTGACACAACGTTTAGCCTTTTAGCCTTGAGGTCGGTTCTTCGGATCGGGCTTCTTTAGCAATCGGAAGGTTGGCAGTTCGACCCCGGCCTCCCTTGTCCACGTATCTTTGAGCAAGATACTGAACCAACATCGCTGCCGAAGCTGTGCCTCGGTCTGCGAGTGTGTAAGTCGCTTTGGACAAAAGCGTCTAATAAATGTAAATGTGAACGACTACATACGGAAATGACATTACATTATTAGTTGCATCTGTAAAGATTTTTTGACTATATTTTATACTGTTTACCCTTGTAATTTTATAAAACCTTAAAGGCACATCTAATAATACTGTTAGACAATGTAGAAAAGTAACGTTAATAATGCGAGGAAATGGCAGCTGCTGGGATAATGTCATATACATTTTCTGAAATGTGTATCTCGGCTAATTAAACTGTTTTCTGGAACTTACATGTTGAGAAAACTTTCTCTTAACTTTGTTTAAATATCAACATCAATTGTAATTCAATAGCAGGTGCCGGTCTAGACAATGATTCCCTACTTAACTCAAAGGAATTTTGCTACTGAGGTCACTTCAGCAGGGTCTAAGCTATCGTATGTAGTCACTGTACCTGAACGGCAGCCATATTTGCTCCTGTCCCGCCATTTCGGGAGAACAGCGCGCGCGCATTGGAGGCAGGGGATTGATGGAGGGCGTCGGCAGAGGTGTGTGTGGGGGAGGGGGGGGCGTGTGGTCAAGGCAACACACCAGACTAAAAGGAGGGGAGCTTAGTCTTGAGACGCTACAGGGAGCAGACGTCGCAGTCGCAGCGGTGGCCGCCGTTTAAAAGAGCCGCGACACACCTGCACCTGGAGCAGATGAGTGGGCGGGGCGTAGGCCGCGTCATCAGAGCGCCTGAGTGGGTGCGCTTGGCTCAACATTTTACTTGTAGATGTATTATGTGAAAGTGAAACCCCAAGTTAACACGTGGAGAAATGAACTGAATGAGTTTGAAAAACAGCTTCAGTGTATGAAAGGTTAAAAAGCCCAGAATCTTTTCTCTTGACAAGGTCCTAAAATCTTTGTGGACGTTTAAGGTTTAATTACCTATTTTATTCCATATTTTCTGTCTCACTGTTACAGTACAAATGTAAGTAGGCTATTCTCCGACAATATGAATGTATTATGGGATATTTTGTTATTCAAGGAATGGCCTAAATGTTGGGCTGTAAACATTTTAAACTGGCTGAGAATGGTGGTTAAAACAGCTTCCTCGGAGAAAACTAATTCATCTTTAAAAATCAACATTTGTGCTGACTGTGTAGTTTACCTGACAGTGGCCTTCCAAAGTCGAAGTTTGGTCGCTGCTTGAAGTCTTGTACCTCTTAGTACAAATGGTACAAAGCATATTTTACAACGTCTCAGCAGACATGTTGACTTATCACAGCAAGAAACTAATAACCTTAATGAGGGCTCAGTTTCCCAGCAATCCAGCACGCACAGGGCCATGCAAGTGGATTAGTTTTATGGACTCCAGTTGTTATTATTATTATTAATTACACCTGTGCTTTTCCAGCTATAATTACTTAAAATGTCTGACCTGAAATAAGTCCTGAAGTTTCTTTGATTGACTGGATACTGCTCAGTGAAGGACACACTTGTTTTGTAAAAGTAATGCATACCACACTGTGAAAGACACTTGAAGCAGTGAGGAAACTTACTTTTACTTGCCTGATTTACTTACTTTGACTCCCGAACACATACGAGCGCGCTTATTTCGTTTCCTTGCTAGACAACGTCCCCAAGGTTCCCTCAGAAAAAGACCGTCCTTCGGGACATACAACGAAGATCTTGACTGTACCTGGTTTTATAGGGTTTTTTTTTCCTCCATAAGCCTGCAGCGAAAAAGAAAATGTACAAGTGTGTTATTTTATTCTGAGGGTGGCTGTCGCTTAGAGGTAGAGCGGTGCCGCCCACTAATAGGAAGATCAGGGGTTCGATCCCCGGCTTCCCCAAGCCCACGTGCCGAAGTTCACTTGGGTAACTTTGCTGAGCCCCAAATTGCCCCCGAAGGCTGTGCCATCGGTGTGTGAATGATTAGTTTCTTTCTGTGGTCGGAAGACTAGAAAGGCGCTATACAAGCACGGTCCATTAACCGTTTTCCTCAGAGGAAGAGAGATCACGTGTTCTCGTGATCTTGCTAAAACAAGAACAAAAAATATTTATTTTAAACGCCCAGCCACCCTTCTGGAACCTCTTTAAAACGTTTCTGAATGCAGCGACTGTCTAAAGTTCAAAGTGGAACCATCCCATCTAATTATTGTTTGTAGAACCATGGCCTCAGGCCGTAGCTGCCAATGCGACTTTGGAGTAACGCAGGGGGAAGAAGCATTACATTTTATCAAATGGACAGAAAGCTTGGGTGGTTTTATTTAAAAAGTGTCCTATAGGTTCAATTATTAATATTCAACACGATTAGCCATCGGAGAGGCTTCCTTTACCAGTGAAGCTTTGCATTTGGTCACTGATTGCAAAAAGGAGATTAACTTTGCGTACCAACAGAAATTGGTCCAATTTCAGCACATTATTAAGCATAATTGTGTTACATGATCTACATTCAAGACCACAGTCTCGTCTATTCTTTAGAGAATATATCCCACCCATTAGATCGCACACTGATATTCGGTGCCGTGATATAATAAAGGGAAAGATCTAGTGAAACTCTGCGGGCACGGCTGCAGCAAAGACTTTCAAGCACAAAAAGATCCAGTGCAGTGTGGTGATCTAACACACGTCTATATCATATAAATGCTATTCACGAAATGACTGTTAATCATCATAGTGGACTGAGTCAGTGACTGAGTTTTAAACTCCTCTTTAATCTTTACACTCCCCTTTGAACTAGGCAGAAATCCATAGTTATGCCGGTGCAGATGCACGTTGACGTGGTAGAATAAGATTAGCTAGAGGAAAGTAGCGTGAAGAGAGTATAGAGAGTGAAGTCCTGTGATCCAATATGACACGTTAGTTCTATACCAAGATGTGCATACGCCGTGGGTTGAGTTCCGCCATGCTGGGGGTGCTTTGTTTCCCCAGGAGCTCGACCTGGACCACTTAAGGAGATTAAAAAAAGAAGCTTAGGGGTCAGGCCGGTACGAGCATGTCAGTCAGAGAGACATTATGTGTCACGTGTATCACTAACACCTCGGATATGTCTTTGTGCCCATCCTTGAGCGGGGCTCAAACTGGTTGGTGAGTAATGTAATTGTGGCACAGCTGATGAAATTACCGCGTCCTTCAGGAGGTATACCTGTGACGAGAGCGCACGGCGAAGGCGAGGAGAGTTTGAATGACGCACACACCCCGGGGCCGTAGTAAGAAATGTCATGAATCCAAATATCTAGACACCAACAAACAACAAAATGTATTTCCTCTTTCCTTTTTTTTTTTATTTCCGCCAGGTTTTTAAATTCCTTTACCTGTTCAGTAATATTTTGATCCTCCTAAATGTTGTTTCGAAGCCTTCACCGCACTTCCAGCACTGAATTCTGCCAGGAGAAATACTAAATGCGGCTGAAACAGGCAGCCTAGTGCATCCCACATTTTTCAACACTAACATGTTAATATAACATTATAGTCATTATGGCCTTTAGAAAAATGCTTTTTTTGAGGAGGTGGGGGGGGTGCACTATAGGCCCCTGTGGCACGGCCTAAGCTTTTGTCCTTAATGGCATTTTTTTCCCTTACATTACTTATACTATTATACTTTAAGTCGTTGTGAAACCAGTACTTTTACACTTTTATTTGAGTAAAAAGCTCGAGTTGATACTTCAACTCCTACAGAAGTCTTTTCAAACCCTGGTATCTATATTTCTACCTGAGTAATGAATGGGAATACTTTTGACACCTCTGACTGTCGCTAGCAGATTTGATCAGCTGCAGCGAGCTGGCTAATTAAGCTGACATTAGCCCCGCGCTGTCTACAGCTGACCGGTCGCTCGACTCCTTGATCGGACTCCTATCCGGACTCTGTCTTCACTTGATCGCAAACCTGCTCAGACCTCTCTCTTCTTCTCACTATCTTCTCCTCTCTTTGCTTCTTCTTCTTCCGCACTCACACAAAGTGAGAAAATAAAACCCCACAGAAGCTGAAACCACACACACACACACACAGACAGACGAGCATTGGTGGAAAGGACTATAGAGCTGACTGTCCTTGAAGAGGGAAAATAAAACAAACAATAACACAAAGCCAGCACAAAATCCTCTGTAAGCCCTAGGTAATTAATTAAGAGTGAATTCAGATTTAGTCATGGCTTAATACCCAGCAGTGCGGCGCTAAATTGCAGCGAAGTGAAAGCTAATTAGGCCTGTCTCTTAAGCCGTGATGTGTTTTATTTATTACTGCGTTTCTAGAACGTTTTCTCAATTTATGCGGCACTACCACGGTGACCGGCCAATCTTCCTTCACCGGTTTTAAACTCTGGATGTCACAGAGCAGCCATGAATCTTATTATTGGGTGGAACGAGTGTGTTAATAATGTAAAACCAGAACAGTTTATGAATATTCATAGTCCCTCTGATAGATCTGGGTAAGTCGTTATGAGTGGCTTATAGCGCCGCCCTGGGCTGACAGCTCATTCTTAAAAGCCATTCATCATTTGAAGGTGTCACCACGGACTGTCTTGTCTGTAAAAGCACTAAAGTGGTTTTCAGTCTCGATCAAACGGCTTGGGCTCTGCGAGACTCTTCAAAGCTCCGTGTGCGACACTATCATCACAGTTTTATACGTTTTCAATTGTTTATCCTATTTTATTAAAGGGGTACCCCAGTGATTTAGTACAGCCTTACAAACATCAATTTGCATCAATTTTCCACAGACACACAATCAGGGAGGACTGAACGCCAGCCAACAATCGGATAGAAGTCAATTTCTGCTCTTGCTGCCTGCTGTCGGGTAACGCCGACATTATTCGGAGGCCACTAGGGCTGATTTTTGAGATGGAATAGCCACTGTGGCCTGCAGACTGTCGTGGGCGCTTTGAAGCTGCCTTAAAGGCCCTGAAAACCAGTTTCCTCAATCCGCATCTTACTGCGAGCGATGGGCTCGGACACGGTTTTCTGCCAAAGTCAGAATAGTTTTGGTTATTTTGCACGAGCGATTTCTGTGTCTCACGCGCTGCATGTGCTCCTTCTCGAGGGCGGGCCTCCTCTGCTGATGCCACACGTGTCTGGGAACCAGTCAAGACTTTTGCAACATTTAAATCAAAATCTGACGATCGTTGTGGTGCCTGTTTGCTTATTTATCACATCTGCTAACGCACCCACACAGTCCTGACGAGTTTTTTGACTGTTAAACACCACATAAATAATAACTAAGGATGCTTTTTTTCCCCCCTCAACACTCAAACTTTGATTTGGTTGCTAATTTAGTCATGATTCTTTAATGTTACAAAGAAAACCACTGGATCTGAAAACCAAGTTTTGAAGGGCTTTGAACCAAAGAATCTTTAGACTTCTGTTGTTGCTTATATTTAGTTTTGAATTCTTTTTATTGTTTCTTCCGGTGCTACCGCCCATGTTTTAGTTTTGTTTCTCTTACTGTTCTAATGGTCGTATTTTTTGTAATTTTACTGTTGTGAAGCCCTTTGTGGCCTTAGGTGCTATACTAAATACACTTTACTTTCCAACTGTTGCCTAACAACCAATGTATCACTAAAGTCCTCACTAGCTAAGACATTTCCAAAGTTCTAACGGTTCAACGTGATTTAGAAAACCACTGGTTGATTATTACACCAACTTATTAATGGTCTTACAAATAGCTGGCGTGATTCAATCCAGGTCTCTTATAATGAAACTAAATGTGATATTCAGCGCAATTTACATAGCATTTGGTTTTTTAATCATTTAGTTTGACTATAGTAAGCACAATATTTGTCATTTGTGTCATATGTATGTGTGTTTTGGTTAGTTTAGTTGAAGAACCTCCAACCTCCCACCTTTGTGTCCCCTCCACCTCTGAAATCAAACCTGTGTCCTTTCTAAACTCCATAAACCTCTGACTTTTTCTCCTGGAGGCAGAATGAAGGCATAGTTTTGTAGAACAAGGCATCTTAGGCAAATTTGTTTTGGTCAATTTTGGAAAGTGGGGAATGTTCCGCGCAACTTCGGCAACAGAAGAAACAAAACATTTAAATGCCAATTTTAGTATTGTAGAGAAACGACCGACATGTACCTTTATACCGCCATACCATGCTTCCATGGACAAACATATAATCAGCATACTGCACTGTTCTTCTTCATACCACGTCTATACTTTTTACCATTTCCTGAGTTTAAGACTGTGTGCAGGACATGTTATTTGACTGTGTTTGGCAGAACAGCCATTAAACAGTAGACGGACCTTAAGGAGGTCTACCCAGTATTCTCTGAAAGCCCCGCAGTGCAGTTCAGTGACAGTGCCGCAGCTTTAAGGGGACACCGTCTCCTGCTCTTGGCTTTCTCACTTAGTCCAAACAGCTCATAATTAATTGATCCATTTCTCGTCTGGTTCTATTTCGGTACAGTAACACTTCCTACAAACGCACAGCACTGGCACATTCGTCCCAGGTCAAAGTGGGCCAATGTCACAGCAGGGTAACTGACAAACGGATCTATGCCTTGCTGTGTCTTGTCTCATCCCTGTTGCTGTCACATCCACTGGAAGACAGAGCCTCACAACGGGGCATGCATATTTCAAATGCTCGATTTGAGTCGATGGCATCGCCACGTGCTCGCTCCGTTGCTAAGGGCTCGACGGGGGGGCGGGCGCTGCCTTTCAGGCTGGGTTGTCATCCATATTGAATGATGTTGTTGCTTGTGTGGCGGGCCATGTGACTTTGTTTTCCTCCAAGAAAATAGCAGACAAGCTGCTTGCCCAGCGTCAGCACAAACCGTTCATGAAGTCGCAGTGCGAGTCACGGTGAAAGAAAACAGGACACGTGATCAGCATTCGGGGTCGCTCGGCATTGGCGAGTTTTCTCGTCATTTCTCTTACGTCTTCCGACGTTTCTACGGCAGAGGGACGACACAGGGGAGATGCAAGGAAGCTTTGCTGTCACTGACAACAGGGACGGGAGGGTGACGTGATTATTAGATTCTCTCTGACTCCCGTTAACCACACAGCTGCAACACACACAGATGTAATGACAGCTGTATGACCAGTGGTGGAAGAACTAACAAGATCATGGACTTTAGTAAAAGTACCAATGAGACAATGTAAAGGTACTCCACTACGAATAAAAGTCATTCAAAACCTTACAAAGTAAAAGTACTGACTTATTAGCAGCAAAATATACTTCAAGTATCAAAGTAAAAGCCCTCATTCTACAGGAAACGTGACCTCGGTTAGTGAGTGGTGGTGGAAGTATTTAGTTCCTTTTCTTACATAAAAGTATCAATACCACACTGTAAAAACACTCCATTGTAAGTACAAGTCCTTCATTTAAATTGTTACTTGACTAAAAGTATGTAAGTATTATCAGCAAAATGTAATGAAAGTATCAAAAGTATTGGATGCAGAAAAATGACCCCTGTGAGTGTTATACTAATATACAGTATACTATATTATACATTATAACGCTTGCATTCATGTGTAAGCAGCATTTTGCTGTTGTAGCTGGTCGAGGTGGAGCTAATATGAACTGTTTTAAATACTGTAGGGTAGTTTAGTCCATAACACTGGACAACATTTATAACCTCAATATGTTTTTTTTTTTGTATGTAAAAGCACAATTTGCAAAGTATCTAGTAACTATAGCCGTCAGATGAATGTAGCGGAGTAAAAGGTAGCACCTCTAAAAACAAATCTAGCGGAGTAGAAGTTTAACATGGCATGAAATGGAAATACCTCAAATGTGTACTCGATCGGAGGGGTCAGGAGATGATTAATGCGGTGGGGAAGAAGGAAACACCGCTACACACATTTGTTTTCATTTTCTGGACTCCTCCCAAACGAATCCTGACTCAATTTGTGGACTGGAGCTACAGTACGTGATTCTGCATCACCAACAGCGAAGAGAGGCCACAAATGAGTGTGAATGGCGAGGCTGTGGCGGTGCACACGGCAGACTGTGCAGTTAATAAATTGGATATAGAAATCATGTGGGAGAGAGTAGCGGTGCACTGAGCAAAGACAGAGGGGTTGTTTTTTTTAAAGCTTCTGCTACTTATTACACTGTTGCGCTCATTGCTGATATAAATATATTTGCAGTAATTCCTCTGCACACACACACACACACACACTGTTAGCTCCGACACTTATGCTGCATATTGCACAGTTTCCTGCTTAAAACATACCGGGGACATGTCTGGGCAGATATTACCAACATGAGTTTTATTTTCTGAGTGCACAGAACACTTGCTACCTGTGCGGAAATCATATTTACGTTTTCACACAGAGGTTTGAATCCTGGTTTTAATGGGTCATGTGTTCACAGTCAACTAATTTGAGACTATTTCAGTGAGAGCACGGTCTGGCGAAAAAGACAGGAAAAGGAAAAGAAATCATCATATATCCACGCGACTGTAAACTTGGATGTGCATAAATGAGTGAAAGAACGGAGGAGAGAAAAAGACCAATAATCTCTCCCTTGAAGGCACCGCTATTTATAGGGGTTGGATGTCGCTTCCGATTAAGGTCAATGACAGTCATTTGCTGCCCTCTGTTGGAGAGACATAGTTTGTAGTGGTGGTAACATAATCTTCAAAGACTGCGCCGAATCCTTTACATGTAACTTCTATCAGGAATAAAATGAGCACTGAACAGTTTCTTAAGAATGCAACTGTCGTCCCTGTGTATTGTGCACTATAGGCCTCAAATCTCAACCACGGCACAGGACATAATTCAATTAATTGGACCATGAATTCACGTTCACAAATCCTCATCCACATCCGCCCCAGGCGTTTGTCTCTTAAAGCTCATATGAAATAAAAAGAATAGGAAAATGCAACAGTAACATTTCATAAGCTCAGGAAGAGAGGCCGATTTTCGTCTGCTAGATAATTACACACAAAAAAATGTCTGGCTACCTCTCTGTCCTTCTTTGAATGGGCATTATATCAATTAATATATGGAGAAAGTACTTTGATTTTCCATGGTCTGTAAGGATTTAAAGTTAATCTAATGTTTCATTTACACCTCGAATGAAATGCAAAGTTAAAATACTTTTTAGCGTCCACTGCATTATACGTGTGCTCTGACCTGATTTCTTTTTTAAATGTGGAAAATGTCTTTTTGTTCGTAATGACTCCCACTCTAAAGGACCAAGTAACCCACTTCCAACCTAATGTATGTTGACATCCTAAATGGTTTAACGGATCTTTTTTCTTGAAAAGTTCACCTTTTGAAGCAACTGCTGCTTGTCCATCAGCAGCAACGTCTAGTGCTGAACTCATTGTGGAGACTGAAAGGGGGTACTGTAAACGCACCGTTCTGAGGCATTAGTACACACAGTACATGTACTACTTATTGATCGTGACCATTTCTGGATAAACAAGGCTGATATTACAGTAGGTCTACTGTAAGTCTTAGAAAACACTCACTACAGCGTGGAACACTAAACAACGGACACTGATCGACTCAGCTTGCGTTTCAGTATGCGATGTTGTAGAGCCGGGGATGTCCGCAACAGACAGAATTACATTTGAACTGACTTGGTTTTAAATAGCATGGCATATTGTTGAACTTATTCCTGGCTTGCAGCAATTTCCTCATACATGCAATTATGAGTTCAGCCCTTTTGATATCACGTCAACACTGAGTCGTGGCAACAGGAATTTATATATATATTAAAAAAAAAAGGGGGGCAAATGTCGTCAATTAGACCGACCTTCAAGAATCTAAAATATGACTCATGAACCCAGGACTGTATAAAAAACTGTTGTTACACCTCTGTGCTTCATTGGCAATATCGTACAAAATAAAAACTCTCCACAAACATTGGGGGGTTTCTTTTTCCGTCAGGGTGCCAAATCTTTGGGTTTCACAGCAACTAATCCAACATGATACCCTGTTATATTCACTCTAATACTTCATCATTACGTTCACTTAATGTTTAACAAGCCTCCAGTGTTGTGTGACAGCGCGAGCACCATACAGTATACCTGTATCAGCTTGCAATGCCGACATAAAGACCACGGGTTGCATTTTTGATGTGAAGCACTAGTTTGCTACCAGCTGGAACCTTCAGAGAGCGCGAAGCAGCAAGGTTTGAGCCGAAGGGTTGAGGACACTTTTAATCGCCTGGTGTACTCGGGCAAAACAACTACGGCTATTGCAAGGCATGGCATTGTGCACCTGCATGAAAGGACACCCTGAAGCAGTTTTCCATATGGTGCTGGCAAAAAAAAAAAGTGAAGAAATAAATCCAAATTTTGAGAATGGTCAGTGCTAACAGAACTTACCAATTCAATTCAGAAATTTTGAAAGAGGATCCTACTTTTATTAGGTCAACTGTAAACTGCAAGTGCTGACCCTTCGCTCCCATGCAAGCTTGACTATTCAGAGATGTGTTTAAAAAAAAAAGTCATCCAAACCTTTGACCTGAACTCTTACGAACAAACGTTTCAAGTCAAAAGATGTCACTGACAAGAGAAACCAACGTTTACGAGTCCTAAAATAAAGTCCGGAAGTTTAAGATTGACAGTAATCCATCTGTCTTTAAATCTATGTTTAGCTTTAATGCTCATCCTTCCTGACCTATTGAGGATACGACAGGTTTCAAAGCTCTTAATAGGCCCCACGTGGTGTGGTACCAACTATTAAAAACATGAAGTAGAAAAAGCTCATGTGCACACAATTCTTCACAATGCCACTGTCGGAATAAATCCAACCTATCTTGTCCATTTGAAATGAATACTGATATTCTCAGACGGATACAACTCCGCTACCATACAAAAGCGACAATAAAGAACTCTTGAGAGGATACTTGAAAAATACTGTATTTTGGGTCAAGCACTCTTACAGAAGATCACGTTAACATTTCCTTAAAAAATAAAAAAAAAGCAAGCCCACTGCTCAACAAGCGGAAGCCACGAGCACACTGCTTTACACATTTACGGTCAACGTTTCAATTCAACTTTCTTTCGAAAACTGCTGCCCTAAGTGGTGCAGTAAAATAAAAATAAAAAAAAGAACACGAAAGACGCACGATGAAATACCATAGCACGTCCTTGAAGGAAGTCCCTCGTGGTGACAGTGTCTCAGAAACATCATCGACTAGTATTTACAAATCCACATTTCTTTGGCCCATGTTTGTCATCGGTTGGATCAATGGATCATTTCTACATGATGCCAATTCAATACATCAATCTGCTAAAAGAAATAATCGAATGAAATTACTTTGGGTTCAGCTATGATTAATCTGAAGCGGCCTGAATCCCAATAACTGAATTTCATCAAAACCTGTTCCTCTCCTACCAAACCTTAAAAGATGAAACTGGTATCGTCACTACTACTGAAGGTAATATGAATATTTACGCTACTATGTCTACTGCTATTACTATTGCTCAGAGTGAAATGTGTGTAAACTATTTTTTTCCAATTCAGGACAGAAGATATCCAATCTTCAGCTCTTGCTTTAAGAGCAGTCCTTCAGTTCGACAACACTGTTTAATAGAAACAGTCTGAACAGTGTTTGGTATCATAAACATGACCTTTTGCAGCATAATGTTTAAAACATAATTTAACTATTATTTCGCCGCAATTATCTATTTTTCACCTTGTAGGAACATTAAGATGTTCATTCTATGACTATACGGTTTTGGCTAACCATTACTAAATGAAATTCTGGTTTCTACAATCTCCACGTTGAGGACTCAAACTAAATCGCTATTAAGGTAGCGACTCACACCCTTTAAAGTCATTATTCTAGATGAGAACTGCCACGCTGAAATGGTTCATGGACACTTCAGCCTTCCGTTGGCAAGTGCGATGAGAAAAAAAAAAAAAAAGAAATAGATCATACATGTGCATAAGACTATCCATTTGGAAAACTTCTAAACAAAAATGTTCCCTAGCATTTTTAAATGAACAGGGACAGATTAACCTTTTAGACATTCTTACTGTAACACGAAGGGTGTTGACAGGGTGAAGAGGGAGCACTTAACGTTCTTGAAAGACCTGGATTTGGATCAGACTTCATTTTGTGGACGCAGCTACACTAAAAGTGCAATGTGAGGAGGGTTGCTCGTAGTGACCCACCCGACCTTGCAGTGACCCTCAGCTCTACGGAGCTTTTTAGCGTCTTTTAGCAAATTCTTTCGGTTTTTCCAGTTTGCTCTCAACAACCTTGTTTCCAGCACGCAGCTGCGTTCAGCAAAAGGCTCCGAAAACCCGCTGAATCAAACCCGTTCAGCACCAAACAGCACACAAAGAGGTGGCCAGCTGGTTAAAAAAGGTCAAGTTGTGGGCAGCTAAAGAGCTACAAATGTTTTTCTTAAAAACTGTTGGAAGCAAAACAGCATTAAAGAGGAGAGCGAACACTGGACTTACATTCGTAGAGGGTGGCCAAAAACACTACTCCAAATGAAATCGGGAAATGTAAACAAGCAATTTTGGCTAACACATCAGCCATAAAAACTTTATACGGTGATAATACGTCAGTGGAACGTTGAGAGACCGTTTGGTGCTGCCCAAAACAATCAATTAATGCAACTTTAAATGGTTTCTCTTCTTTATATTTTTTGTTTTTGTTGTTTTCTTTTCATTTCATGGGTGAATGCGCCTGCTGTTATTTCATTGTTGAGAGGAGTTTCTAATATTCTGCCCCTTTCATATATGTAAATGGTGAACAAAACATTTGAAACACCTTTTGAGTATTTCATAAATTTACTGCAACGCTGCTGTATTGGATTGCATTAGATTGTACAGACGCACCTAATAAATGGTAACTCAGTGTGTAATTTGACTCCAGATTCCAAACTAAGGTGCAGACAGGCTCATGCTAATGTAATGAGTCCTGAAAACCTTTATAGGTGACAAGCATGTGTGCCCCCCCCCCCCCGTATTTAGCGTAATAAAAGGACATAAACACTTATCTCTTCGCTTATATTGCAGGACTATATTGGATCGGTAGAGTGCTTTTGCTCAGACAGGAGGCTTGCTGTGACACAGACCAGGACAGGAGAAGTCCAAATATGGAAATGGTCAGGAAAACATAAGAGTTGCTTGACGTTCCAATCTTGGCCCTGAGCGGAACAGCGGGGGCTAAATATAAAACCTTGTGGTTTCTCGTGTCTCGCCTCTGCAGCAGTTCACACGTCCCTTACCATTTCATTAAAAGTATTGTTAGTCTCCTCTGAGCCCAGAACCTCACGTAAGAGGAAGCTTCTCGTAGGAGTGAAGCTGAATAAATACCGCAGGCTATCATTACATATAAAATAACTTTGATTACTGCCTCGGTGTGCCAATGGATGTAAGATGGCACATGATATTTGTACAACTACATTGTTCTCTCCCCCTGACACCTGCCTCGTCAGAAAACTGTCATTTCTACAGAAATGGACAGACTACTCCCTTTATACAAATGCTATTTAAGTGTCTCTGGAAAAGCTGGAACTCAAACATTCATTACAGTGCACTTTCCCTTTGTGCTCTCTCTAAAGTGTATTGGGTCTCTTTCCTGGGGTTTGGTGCCATGGCAGTATCCCCAGTAGGCTTCATTTAGAGAGTGCTGCTCAGCAGAATCGAAAGCCAGAGAGCCAAGGATCCTCGTGGATCTGCAGCCAAATCAGAGGCCTGATACTCTTTGTGCTCTCAGCAGTCCATGGGGACTTCGGGAAGGAGGTGTCCTCTTCCGCCTTGTCAGTACTTATTAATCCCAAAGATCCTCACACCGTGCAGCTGGGGCAGCTTGGGGATGAGTACCGTGAGCAAGGAAACAGTGTTGACTACAAAATGGGCCCGATCGTATTTGGTGTAGAAGCTGGTTAGTATATACCTGAATCGGAGAAATATAAGAGAAGAATAAAGTAAAGATTACAGGGGGTAGAAATGAGTAGCAAATTTACTCTAGATGAACTTTATTCATGTCTGCAACAACAGCCAGAGCGTCTGGGTAACACAACAAGGTCTTTAGAGAAAAAGAAAAACTTGGTTTAAAATTCAAACTGTCGAAACATCACTTTAAGTATGCAAAAACCTTTCACTTATTATTCGTCTGATAATCACAGCAAGACTTTCCTAACTCTAACACAGTTCCAACACTTGAATATGTGAGACTGTTTCAACACGCCGAAAAACAGGATTGCAACATCAGTGATTTTTTATTGAACTAAAATATGCACATATGATGCTGCAATGCTGACCTAAGTATCCATAAAGGCGATCTTTAGTGAAGAACAACACAATTGACAGACAGGGAGAGTGACCAAGCAACAAACACTCAGAAATGCCTCTAAAGTGAGTTCCCAGCGCTTTCTTGAAGAGCCCTGACCGTGTTGCTGGCTACACGCTTCCAGAGGATGCCCAGATGTGGTACTCCTGGTGAGACACTGGAGTCAACAGGAAACGACGCTTGATATAAACAGCATTTTTACATGTAACTGCACACACCAGTAAGGGATGTTTGGGAGCTTAAAATGAAGAACTGCACATCCTGCCCTCTGCTGAACAAGTGAGGACATGTAATACATGTAATCTCAAGAGACTCTTTCAGATGTGTAGCTTCTTCCATCTGGAGCCAGGAGACTGACCACTTCTCTTTTCCTGTTGGCACAGGTTGCTAAACAAAATGACTAAGACGCCTTTGAAACTAGTGTACACCTACACAACTGCTATCACTACAATGTTCAGGCTGAGCTGGCAAATCAACCCCAGGGAACCAGAGTGCTTCCTGTAAACTGAACTCTGCTGGTTAATATGGACAGAGAAAAGGGCATGAAAGCAAAAAGGGTACACTAAGCCCCTGAACAATTTGTGAGCTCGGCTAATAAGGGAGCACCAGGGACACTAATCAATCAACACTCTTCATGAGGGCAAACTCAAAACTAGAAATACAAGAGTACATTTTAAGTGCTTACAGGACAATGGGTGTGATGGTGAGGAACTTGCGTGAGGCAGTGAACTGCACACCGTAGTCCATCTGCTCCCAGTGTGTGAGGAGGCGAGCCTTGCCCTGGTCTGGGGTCTCAAAGGGCGTCCCTTTGACCGTGTGAAGTAGGAGGTACATGCACTGAAACACACAAGAGACACATAGTCAGAGACAAAATAAAAAGAGCACCATTGTAACATAGAAATTACATGTCATGCTGGTGGGTGACAGATTTCGTCTATGAGCAAAATTGTCCAGGGAGTCTGATTTACTATGTAAACCCCAAAACCTAGCAGGACGCCCATATGCAGTAAGTGGATGTGTTCTCATGATTCCCAGTGTTAAGAGCGCTTTTAAACTGCATGATGAAATACCCCATACCCCAATAACCCCCAAACACTCCTGTAACAAGAGCAAATTCTAGTTAATATTGTACTCTTCTCAGAAACCGAGGGCCAGACAGACGGTCTTAGGTAACCAGAGTTTATGATGCAAGACTGAGGATCGCCTCAGCTCTGAAAACTAAATGCTGGTTGAAACATTACTGACACCAATTTATTAACAAAGAACATGACTAAGAGCAGCGTTTCCTGTCTTCTTACAATACGTTCGTGCAGAGATTTGTTAGCCTCTGCCTCCTTTGGTAAAGTTACTTCCGTTCACCACATCCAAAAGCCTTTTACAAGGCCACACTGTATGTGTCCCCCCCACTGACTTGAGTTGTTCGACAAACATTGAAAGGAAACCGTGGTAGCGTCGCTGCCTATGGGCATTCTGCGCCACTGACCAGATTGTGAATGAGGTTGGTGAGGGTCCAGACGACGGGTACGCTGGCGAAGGGAATGCTGAGCAGGATGACATGCAGGAGGCCGATGCCCAGGATGTAAGACAGCCACATTCCTCTGCTGTTCATCACTCGGGTGTTGGGGTTCACCTCGCTGTGCGCCGTGCCCACGTTCATGATGGCGCCGGTCCCACTTCAAAAGCACTCTACCTACTGCGCAATGTACAGACACTTGATGATCTTAGTTTGAACCCACGTGCCGTGACTAGCTGTCTGCTGTAAGATAAACAGACAGAAGCCCACGCCTCATTATTCACAGACTGCCTCCACAAAAGGTTATCTGACAAGTCGCAATCTAGAGGGGTTATTAAGACTTATGACAATTACCTAAAAAGAATAAACCATAAAATTTTAAGTATATGACTTGCTTGCTCCTAACTCAAGTTGTATATTTAAATGAATAACTTCTATGTAGGGCTGGGGAACAACTCAGTATTTTTATTTGCCAACTTTCAGTGGCACCATTTTATTTGTTGTTTATTTAGACCCCTGTTAGCTATTGCATAACAACAGCTGCTTCTCCTGGGGTCCACATTAAGGTGTTTACAATATTTCAGTGAAAATGATAAAAAAAAATAAATAAATAGAGCACTGATTTGCCATCTACTCAGCAATAAAACACAATCGATGATGATTTTAACGGACACCTGCCGGCCAATCAGAAGCCAGTATTCCCTGTGGCCGTGGTATAAACGCAGCTAACGGTGTAACTAAGGCTAAATTAAGGTACAAGTCGGCTCATTTTAAAAAGCAACCTTAGACTTGAAGAAATACTGCTGAGAATCTCCCTGGTCAACAGTAGTTGACTGAACAGAGTAAACAATGTAACAAGCGCTGGGTCATTCCAGCATGCTGTTCTGTAAGTTATCAGAGCCTAAAATGTAACGGGCTACAAAATGATCCGTAACGTGGCCACAAAGACCTACAAGTGGACCAGCTACCTAGCACGACTGGAGTTAAACGTTTACCAATATAGGTTAGTTGTAACGGAGTACAGAAATCATTACACTCACTGCAGAGAAAAATGGCTTCAACTCCGAGCTGTATAGGTCCGTTATCACAGTTTTGGTCTTGTCGATGCCTTCAGATATGTAACTGATACTACCAGCGGGAGACCGGCGAGGCTTCCGTGTTTCGATCAGTCATCCGGTAGCAACTTTCAGCTCCGAACGTGGGGCTACGGTCCGCTCGTACAGACACAACAGAGACACGGCCACTTTTCCTTCGTCTTCTAAACAACAGCTGGTGACAACACAGCACAGCTCATGATGTAACGTCATCGCTATTCGTTTTCACGGCCCCACATTTCGGCTGACTTTTTTTTTTTTTTTTAACTCCTCGCATTCTGCAGTGATTGGTTGCTGTGTGTCATGTGGCCACGCCCGGCCTATCACCGTTCAATGCGTTGAAAGCGCGTGAACCACGCCCTCTTTCAACGTCACAGGGGAGGCGGGAGCCCAGCAAACGGGCATGATTGACACCAGGGATTTGATAACGGAAAAATTAAGACGTTTATTTAAACGAGGAAATAATTATTAGTCTGTGACATTAAACATCCTTTTAAATAAAAAAACAATTTTGGCAATAGTTTTTATTTTCTAAACATTTATGTGTGTGAATTTTGTCTTCTCCAAATTTAATTTTTTGTAACAAAAGCAATTGGAAATTTGACTTGTAGGCTACACTCCAGCAATAAAGTACATACAAAAGCAAAAGCAGCTCTTACAGATTACAGATATATATTTATTTAAAACAAACAGAAAATTAATATATTATTGTAAGAATGCTAAAACTACGCGGCGGAAGCAATTTAACTTGTGCATTCTTACAAAGTAAAAAGAGCAAGACAAAGAGTATACAGCCATGTTAGCGGCTCTGTGGGGCTATACTTAGGCACAGCAGTGCTTTGAATTAAATGCTAACATCAACATGTTCACAATGGCAACCCAAGCATGCTGATGTTTAGCAGGTACGTTTACCGGGTTCACCAAAATAACATTTGCTAATTGGCACTAAACACAAAGTACAACTGTGGCTGATGGTAACGCCATTATAGTTTTGCAAGTATTTGGTCATAAATCAAAAGTATTGGATGAATTAAAAATGTTGAACCGATGAAGTCCGAGGATCACCAAAGTAAGTAGGACCATGAATATGTATGCAAATGTTGAAATATTTCCGTCTGGGTCAAAGTTGTGGCTCGTCCGACCCGCCGCCAGCACAGACAGAATGACAGACTGACATAGCCATCCCTAGAGCCATGCACATGGCTAAAAATGAAGCAGCTCTTACAGATATTATATAAAGCAGGAGAGACAGGCACGCGAGATAGGGCTAGGTGTACGTATAAAAGGTTCTTCGGATATGATTTAAATTCACCTGCGTTAGTCATTTACAACAGCCACCAGAGAGGCTCTGACACCTCTCTGGTTAGCCCTTGATGCCCAAGAACAAAAGGAGGCCCTTGACTACTTATGTACCCAAGGTGAGAGTAGACCTTGCTAGAGGCAATGAAAAGTGACTGAAGGGGCTGAAACTCTGGTTCCAAAATCAAGATCAACAGTGTCATGTTCTAGGTCCCAAGATAAGCCCTAATACTAATTTAGGCCCGCAGTAGCCCAAGGCCAAAGGGGTCAACTTTGTTCTTCTTGCATGCGATGTTACGTGATACCCACTGTTTCTAAAGGGCCCCCCTGTGATGAAACAGGATTGGCCGACTGACAGCGGACTCTCATGTGCTCGTAGCCTTGGGTGCTATAGCCGTGTTTGCTATGTAACCCTAGAGCTCAAATGCTCAAATGTTCAAATGCAAACTATGGATGACAGTGCTGTGAGATCACTGCTGGCACTGGAACAATGGCCAAATACATGACCTGATGATGACGACTACAGATGCGATGTCGGATCAACAAGTCGTCATCTGGATGTATATTTGACATTGAGAGGCAATATGGATTTTAAAAAGGGAGACCGCAAACTTTTTCCCCCCGTCCTTTCAGTAACAAATAAATTACACTTCAAGCGACTGTTGTGTAAATGATGGGGTTGAGATTTTTCCCCTTTTTAAAAGGTTTTTTTTTGGGTAGTTTTTCCTTATTCGAATCGAGGGTCTAAGGACAGAGGGTGTCATAGGTTGTACAGATTGTTAAATCAAAGCTTTAAAGTACCTACCTAACATGCATGTATTTTGGGGAGAACGTGCAAATTCAACACAGAAACGACCAGGAACGAGATTTGAACCCAGGACCTTTTTACCAACTGTTCCAAAAACAATTCAGACTTTAGGGTTATTGTAAAGTATTTTTTCTTGTTGTAACATTATTTTTACATTATCTTGTGCTTCTTAAAAGAGCCAGCATTATAGGGGTTCCCTTCATTGTAGCTAATGGTTTACTTAGTTATTGAAGCTTTTTATATCATTTGGAATTTAAAGGTTGTTGGGGAGAAATCCTACACTTTACTGTTGGGCTCCATGCAGCGTGTATTAGTCAGAAAAACAGCCGGCTTTAAAAGAAATATTTGGAAGAAAATTGTAAGCTGTTTATTCTTTGTTGTAGCAGCAAACGCAATATTGCAATGTTCTTGGCTAAGAAATGTGGTGTTGGATCCCTTGGTATACCAGAGATTGCAGTGATGTTGCAATTGTTTCAGTGTAGCAGCTTAATCCTAACCATTAGCCAAAGCCATCAAGGGAAAAGCTGTCCGCAAAAACTTTGCTTTAAACTAATCACAAATGTAATGTATAGTGCACAATATTCACTGTTATGGCCCTTTGTCACAATCTTTGACATTTTATTGACTTACTAAACAGTTGTCATGCGACATTACGGGCTGACGGTTTTCATGCTCACAAGACATTTCATATACTGTATGTACTTGACAATCACGAGCTTCTGACTGTGTGTGGCCAGCAGATGTCGCCGTCAACACACTTTGAACTGGTGGCTGCCATCCTGGAGTCTGTACTGGGATACACCTTCAGTTGAGTAACTTTACCACAAGCACAGTGATTAAAGGTATAATTATTTACACGCCCAGCGCATTCGCTGTGTTTCTACTTGTTACCTCTAATCAACCTTGTCACTAACAAAGAAATACACGGAGGGCTACAACCTTGTACATCTTCTTTATAAGTGCTGTAAGCGCAACATTGATGATGTGACAGTGTGTCTTTTCATATATACATATAGAATAATAATTCAGCACGATTCACCTACCAAAATGAAATGGTATGGTCGCATGCTTAATGAATGCTTTTGTCCTTATATGGCCTATGTACCGTTATTAGGTGCACCTGGATAAAGTCAATGCAATCTAATACAACACTTTTTCAATAACTCATACCTTTATGAAAGTTCAAATGTGCAGTTTTTGTTGCAAATGTTTGAGAGGTTTTGATTTGTGTGAACGAGGGTTACATCCTCTACATTAAAAAGGATTAGACAAGGCAATATCTAACTAGTCGAATTGACACTCAAAATATACAGTAGAATCTGTATTCTCGTCATTTCACTTATGACGATTTATTTTAACCAGTATTTTTGTATTTCCAGCACTTCCCACCAACTGTTAGGCAACAAGAACATGCTTAGTGAACTCCATGAGTTCTGAGTGGCTTTAGATGAACGAACATGCAGTGAAGCCAAAAGTGGGATTTGTTCAAATTCAACAAAGCTGATAAATCCCATTTTAAAAAAAGGAAAACAAAAATGATTCTTTATTTAAATGTTCTATAAGGCGCCTGATTATTTTGTATTATTCTTGGTTCCCATTTCCTCCTGTTACTGAGCAGTGCTGTAGAGACGATAGCATATACATGGCTATTAATACGAATGTGTTCTGTATGGCCTGTAGATGAGCTGGATGAGACAGGAATGACACTGTCGGGGCAGTTTTCTCCAATAGGAGAGGTGGACTTGTGACCCAGGCAGGCATGGATGATAGCCTCGCTGGAAAAGGCTGACGCAGGGAGTCCATTATTGCCCTTGGAGGAAGCGGAGGATTAGAACACCAAAGAATTTCAATAAAAGAAGTGTCTGTTTGGGGGTCAGGGAGGGGCAGAAGGATGGTGGTGATGGTGGGGTGGGGGGTTCCCCTCATTGTCCCAACAGTGATTGAGAGCAAGAGGAGGGGAGTGGGATGGCATTGTGTTTGCAGCTCCTCTGAAGAAGGTGGTTATTAGGGGGGATGGCTAAGGAGGGGTGAGGGATGGGGAGGCTGTTGACTCTTCATCTTGTGTGAACAAAGTCTCTGGCACATAGCCCTCTTCTGTCCCTCTGTCCTGGACACCCTTGTTTACGAGTGCCATGAATTCTGTCCCTCGCGGCAGGGTCCCCCACCAACTCCAACCTGCACCGGCGCACATTGTGGGGCTTAAGTGTCCTTTAATTAGGCTGCCTCAGCGTCCGGCTGAAGACCGCTGAGGGTTTAGGCTCTTCCCTGTGAGACCTTGCTGAGCAGCTCACATACACCAATAGAGCTTCCCTCGCACAGCCGATGGATGAAGTGTTTGCTGCTCTAATGAAAAAGGTTTATTTGGGGGATACGTTCTTGTCGTCTTTGTCCCCTGTCTTAAAAAGTCCTGACAAAGGCACTGATATTATCTACACTCTCCCATTTCCAGGACACATTAGCAAGGACGCTGATGTGAGGCAGCCACCAAGAGGCACGGCTTCCAAAATTCTCCAGACAAATCATGACAGTAAACATAACCCACTTCCTGTACAGACAGAACATAGTGCACACCGGGACGTTATTGTTATTATCTGGTATTAATTAATCAGGCAAGTACTTCACAGATGGAGGCAAAAGCAAATGGGAGATTTCCATTTTGCACATTATGTAGAGGAACATGAATTCATGCAAAAATATGTAAAGGAGCGTGAATTCACATAAATTCACCCAACCACATACACAGCCAAACACATGCACAGCTTTGTCATTGTGAAGGAGCACATTTCATTATCATAACAGCAAAAAGCACAGGATCCGGAGTATAAAGGGGGAGGTGAGCAAGAGGCATTGGGAATTTGCTGAACTGCTTCAGCAAAATGAGTAATTTCTGGATGCCCCATTGTGTGAAGAGCTTACAGGGTGAGGGCTCTGAAAGGAAGAGGCAAAGGAAGGATATAAACAATTGGAGCAAGTGAAATAAAGTGAAAGATGGAAGGAATGAGAGACAGAAAAGAATGCTGAAAAGAAGGTTGTGAAGGGAGCAGGGCGGGATTGGGCGTGTTCAGAAACTTTTTCGCTACAGCCCAGTGTGTGTAGATACCCTCCTAATCCTGGTTTTATTGGCTGTCTGTGTCCAGCCATGCTGGTCGGATTGAGTAGGGAGGGTAGAGAGGCTGGGGGGGGGCGGGCGAACACATGTCCTTCTTTGTGGTAATACGCTGATTAGGCCTGAGAAAGAGCCGGACCTGGTTACGGCCTTTCTCAGGTCACCGTAGAAACCGGCCCAGTAGGGGACCTCTGTGTGTGTGTCCCCCTCCTGTGCACCTACTGATGCAGACACGCAGGCCGAGGCCTTCCTTTGCAGAGGTTTGTACAAAACACCACCACTCAAAACACCACCACAAGTGTTGCTGAATCACAGTTCATATCAACACCAGGCACCAATGTTCTTGACCTGTTGCCTTTCCAGACAGTTCACATTGCACTTGTGGCCTCAACCTGGAAAACATGGTTTCAATGTTGTTCAGATGCAGACCGCAGACTGATTCCTTTGCCTGCACTCATAAACCACTGTCACATTCCGCCCATCCATCCCTGGCCCTACAGACCGTCTATCGCTCCTACAGAGCAACTGTCATCCAAATCCCGAAGCTGAGCTAGACACATTTCTGACGATGCCGTAAGACATGACAATGTTCATGATCGAAAACAGACCTGCCTCATTGTCAGCACCACTATGACATACTTGACTTGAGGCATTGAAAAGTCATCTATATTGGTAAAATGTAGAAGACTCCCCACCACGACTGGCTGGAGAGCAGGCTTCATACAAGTTTCACAAAGATATCTATCAATTATTGTCACATTTAGAGACTTGAAGGAACGCGCCCTCCTCCCAAACAGGGCGGTAGGTCGAGTGCTGCTCAGTCACTGCCTGTTTCCCTATCCTCTTTGTTATGGAGGAATAAAACAGAAGGGGCGGGAGAAGGGGGGCAACTCCACTGACCTCCAGACTGTGGTCACTGGGCTCCCTCTCTGCGGTGGGCACTCAGCCTCCTCTCTGCAGAGTGCACGCTCCCAGCCCCTGCTGAGCGACCTTCCAGCCCCCTCAGTCCACCGAGCTCACTCATGCCCCAGAGGTCCTCAGCTGAAAGACCACAGCCCCCCGGCAACACACAGAGAAAGACAACAGAGATATTTGGATCATGTAAAAATTCTGCTTTTAAATTTATTTGTGTTAAGAGTGACAGCTCCATAACAAACGTTGTGTTTAACAACAGTGAAAGTGGGATATTTCAGAATCAGGTTTATTGGCCAGGTATGTGTACACATACAAGGAATTGAGTCCAGTTTTACATTTGAGTCACCTGTCATTTTAGCAGCATCGGGAACTCTAATCCATGACTAAAACAAATGGCACAGGTAGCAAATGTATATTTCTGTAATTGTGTCCACTAAAATTATTTTCATTTATTTTTTGTTGCTACAATATTAAATAAGGATGGAATCAATAAAACATCTCTTACCATGTCATTGAACCTATTATGACCTTTCTTACTTGGAAACAGATCTCCCAAAGGCTGGCTTCCATATGGCTCCGCACACTAAATCTGTTGTGAAATCTATCATGTGGTCTAATGACTTGTAAATGTATTTTTAATAAGTGTTAACTCACATTTTTAAATTGTGTTCAAAAAGGCCTTCAAATCTAGTTCACCTAAGAAGAAAAATTAAAAGAAATCCTTTTTGTGCTTACTTATACATTCATTTTGAGGACTATGAATCATGTCCATAAATTCTGCTCCAAATAAACTACAATCTTAAAACAGTCTTCTATAATAACATGTTACTGCTGACAGCACACGTCTCTAAAGGGCATGGGGCAAAAATCTAGCGGCAAACCGGCCAGTAGAATCAAATAATCATGATGTTAAAGAAACTTCAGAGCCTCACTTTTCATAAAAAGCTATGTTCTGTGAAGTCAAGTGTTAAATTTACAATGATGAACCCCTTCATTACGGTTTTCAAAATGTCTTCTGCTGTGGTCACATATTTGGCAGTCATTCTTTCCTTGATGACCGACTGATAATCCTCTGCGACAAAACTCTCAACAAGATTGTCATCACTACAACTGACTTTGTTTGATCTCTGCCGGGTATCTTGTTTGTATTCGTCCTGATCAGTTTCCTTGTGAGCGAATCAAATGCATGGTTACTTCAGGCTAAGTCCATCACAAGTGTCCCACCCGCCTCCTTCACTCTCTAGCTCTCTCTGTCTCTGTCTCCCTCCCCCCCCCCCTTCCTCCCCCCCCCCCCCCCCCCTCCCACGGCTGCTCGCCCCACAGCCCATCAGAATGACAATAGTATTGATGTAAAATGTGTCGCCTTTGGGCCGCTGAAGCATATAACCCCTGCATGCCTGGCCCAGCCACCACTACAGTTTATGGCTTTATTGTGTCCCCTTTTATGTCCTCCCCTGTTAGGGTGGGCGGACAACAATTTCAAAAATTCACTGTATATGTCCCCGTGAGTGGGACAGAGATTTTGCGAGTGTTGATGTGTGTATGCACGTATATCAGGATCAATTAGTCAGGGCACAACCCCTAAAAATCTATGCGACAACATGCGTGTGTGAGCCCTGTATTGCAGAGTCTTCCACGGAGAAGCTGCCCTGCATCCCTTCACCTACTTTGGGGGAATCATTTTATTCAATGATCACGGATGAAACAAGTTAACAACTCTACTCTACCTTTTTCATCTGTCCCTCCCTATACCTCCCTCTCTCATTTCCCTCCCTCCCTCTTTCCTTTCTTTTCCACATTACCAGGGGGTGGCGTGTGATTGACAGATGGGAACGAATAATAATTTTTTTTTTTCGTAACCTAAGGCCATCTTCTGTGATTGGCTTGCCAGCTGACATCTCCAAACCTCACCCCCCCCCCCTTTAATATTGGGCCTGTGGATGAGGCATCCTGAGGGAGAAAAAAGTAGAGAGAGAGAGAAAAAGATATCTACCTTAGGGAAGAACCTCAGAGAGAGGGAGGGAAGGAGAGGACGGGTAGGAGCGTGTGTGCATGTGTGTAAGAGACACTTATTCTCTTAACTACTAGGAGACAGACACACTTTCCTGGCCCGACTCAAAGAAGGGGGGAAAACAGGAGGAAGATTTTTTTCTTCAATATCATTTTAATCTTCCACTCATTCAACAATCAAGCAGCCCTAAAGCTTCTCTTCCTGGAAACTCTTCTTCATTGCCTGCTGGAAGTTCTATGTATTGATCCATTTACCCTCTCACACACACTACAAGGCTTACCTCATGGATTTGTATCTGATTGGATATTTGATGTGTGTGTGGTTGTCCAGCTCACGGGTGCTTGGAGGCTATCCCATCTGGTGGTGAGTACAAATCCACAGATTCAACGTCAGACCCTATAGCTGCATAAAGAGAGAGAGAGAGCGAGTGAGAGAGAGAGAGAGAGAGAGAGAGTGAGAGAGAGAGAGAGTGTGAGTGAGTGAGTCTTTTTGGTCAAATGATCATTTCTGAGAGGGCAGAATGTGCACTTTCAGTTGACTGCGTGGAAAAATGTTCTCCGGCCCAGTCCAAAGAATCTTAACCTCAAATACTAGTGTAACGGAAAAGGCTCGCCGTTCTTTTCCCCTCTACACTCAGGTCCATTTATCATATTGGAGTATGTTGTGATGTGCAGAAGATGAATTTTTAGTTTGGGAACCATTAAAATTATAAAAAATGAAGAGTTCTTTTTTTAAATTTAAGAAAAAATACATTAGCGAGTGGTTGCCAGGTTGATATGAATTGTCAACAGCACTGTAAGGAAGTAGGCATTTCCACAGTGTAAGTCAGCAAGATCACTCACTATTACATAAATTGTGAACATCGCTCAGGGACAATGACAACACTGATGTTGTTCATGAAAACTCAACAAAGCCTCAAAAAAAGCTCCTGTTTCTAAACCAAAATCAATTACTTTCTTGAAATGCAACCATATAATTTTAGGAGTACGTTAGGAAGTGCAACAATAATGACTTATAAGATCAGCGTAATTGTGTTTTGTTTGCTATTGTGCGTCACTCTTCTACATTCAGGCCGCCGGTCCCCAAACATGCCGTGAATTGAATCTGAATTGTTTTTGGCTTTTTTTGGTAGATGTATGACATGCACTGAACACAAACCCTTTGCGGCTGACGAAGTTGTACACTATTTTAAAAATAATACAAATTTGCATTCTGCCATGCGTATCAGCTGTAATTAAATGAATCTTTGGGGGGTTTTTTTTGAAAAACAGTTAAGCATATCATTTTGCTTTTCAGTTGTACCACAATTCACCCCCTCCACTAAGGATTTGTCAGGAGACAATGTGTTTAGGTGCCGCAGGGTTTTATTCTTTGTTAAGTTATCCCAGATCGCTTTTGGCACTAGCAACTGAAATTTAGAGGTTTATCTCATTACAAATTCAGCTACATGCAGCTGACCTCATGGCTCCTGGTCTTTTGTAACATAAAGCTTTTATTTTAGAGATATTTGCGTAGGCGTATGACAAAGCTGTTTTGGCTCACAACACAATACTTGTCAGAGCTACTGCACTTTTAGTAGCCCAACTAGCATGTGGTCCCACCATAGTGCTGTCCAAACCGCGAGCATCTTCTGGTTTCATTTACAGAGCAGGCAGCTGCCAAGCACACAGGCCACAGGGCTGAAGTGTTAATGGCAAAGAGGACTTTACACCCACTCCTGGCTTCAGCAAGAACTATCAGACAACAGTGACAAAGAGCCTGGGATTCTCTCTCTGTGAATTACCTGCAGCTGTTCTGTTCAAGGAGCTTACATGACACTGGTATAATGTTCAGACCTTAACAATGCGCACCACCTTTGATTTGGGTAACAAATTTTGGAGTGTAGGCTGGGGAAGGGGTTACTGGGAGGGTGGAAAGATGAAAAGCCGTAGCCGAGCCATTGCTCCAGGTGACTGGGCAGGTGCTGAGGAATGGGTGTCAAACAGCGCTGTCAGTGGCATCAACGTGCGGTGTCGAACATGTCCAAAAGGAGACAAAATGAGGTGGTGCGTCAAACAAGAGGGTGCTGAGTTTCAGCAAGGGCCCAGGCAGGCTCCTCTCAGCGGCGATGACTTGGTCATAAATTCTCCAGCCAAGGTGGGACGGGTTGGAGGGAAGAGGAGTTTGGACTGCTTTATGCCTGGCAGCCTTGCTTTTACAAGATGGGGTGTTGAAAACAAAACAGAGCATAAATAACTCCAGTGATATGCACATATGCATGGACGAAGATGAGGTGTAGTAGCAAGAAAAAGGCATAGCAAACTAATGAGGTGGGTTTGGAAAGGCGAGACTGAGCAGTAAATTGCCATCTTGATACGCAAGAATGTTGGGGAGACAGTAGTTTTGTACAAAATGGGGGAAAAAAAATAATAAAAAATCAAGGTTTAAGAGAATTCGTGTCATCTTAAATCTATGTTGTGACTACACATAATCCACAGGTCCCACAGTGTCTCTGTCCAATTATCTGACAACGCCATCCTTTCGGTGTGGTTTGAAAATAAAAAAAATATCTGTTCTTGGACTTATTGCTGTGTTTTGGTTTCAACTTTTAACCTATGTTTAATCAACATATAAAAACTTGAAGCTGACATTATATTCTGTTTTTATGAAACACCAAGGTTGTTAATAATAGCCACGGCTAGTACTGTATTAAGCCTGTGTGGTTAACTCATCAACTATTTTCAGAACAGCTTAAGCCTACTCCGTCAGCCAGCAGCGTGTTTGTGTTCCTTGCATAAACAGCGGTGGTTGTAAGTGAATGATGACAGTCACTTTCAGCGAGGAATTATCTCCGCTGAATCTGTTCCAATGCCAGCCATCGAGCAGCAGCAGCGATTATCCATTTAACTCTGTCATATCACATCGCACAGCCACGAGATGTTTAAATCCAATAACTGTTATTTTCTTAATCCTCCGTTATCATCACCACTGTCAAATCTGCATGAGACATCAACACTGCATGTACGTTTTTTTGGTGCTCATTGGAATTTCAAGTAGGGCCATCTATCTCATATGGCTTCCGCTCTTCCCCTGAATGTTTCAATGCTTCAGATTTACACTGTTGTGGTTATGAAATCAAACCGAGAACAATGGGTCAAGAGAAAACTAAGACAAAAAGACAGATAAAGAGACTGTGTGCATGGAAAATTGTTCTAAACAACAAACCTGTTTTTAAAAGGTCTTAAAATTGTTTTATGATAATGGTCAGCATACACTTTGCTGATGCTAAAATCATCATCAGCTTTAATGAGCAATGCAGTCCGGATCAACCAATATTTCTTTGAATTAGGACGCCTGACAGGGCTCCGTTTAACTTCCACTCAGGTGAAACATTATAGGCAGTGTGGCAATCTGACTGGGAAACATAAGCAATATAAAGCAGCCATAACTGCTTGACATTCAGTCACTGCTACAAATGCAGGCATAGGTTATAACTGTTAAGTAACTCTGAAACATTAGAATAAATACCATTTCTTAATAGTCCTTTGATAAAGAATTAAGCAAATTCTTTTGTAAAGAATTTTAAAAAGGTATTACACATAAATACTATACTATAATAAAGCTCTTTGCATTTTTAAAGCTTTCAGTCATTTAATTTTAACATCTTTTAATTAAAATTTGGAGCATGTGTAAGCCTAAATACGGCTTCCTGACTAACACGACGTTTGTTGTTTGAGGCACTACTTGTGGAAGTTTTGGGAACCACCGGAGCCTCAAAAATGTCAGTGGCATACCTCTCGCAAGATCTCACGCAAAGCTATCTATCTTTACCAGACTGCCCAGTCTATACACAGACCTTTCCAGTTCAACCTGAGCGGCTTAAATGGAGCTCTAGAGTCCATCTCTGGGTCTCAGGAATGTCATTATATGACTGTGACACCCCCCACCTCCAATCTTCAATCCAATCTTCAACCCCAAAACCCCTACCGTTGGCAAAGGGATCACTTAAATGATCCTTACTGCGGGAAAATCCTCCGTCTGCCGTCTTGTGTGAAAAGATCAAGGATGTTTGGGTATTATTCTCAACAGGGCAGTGGAAGCTAAAGAAAAGAGCAGGAAAGTCCAGAAGAATGTCATTCATAAGAAACTTTAGGGTTCCATTATGAATGGGTGAGGGCTGCCGTAGGGCCAGGGTCAAAGGCAATTTTGGGCTAAAGCCCAAGAGAAATGTCTCCACAGAGAGTGACATCCACAGGGATACAGGGAATATGGAAGAAGTCATTTCCTCAAACACATGTATGACTATGTAATATGTTCTAAATTTACCAAGATCTGAGCTCTAAGCAGGTGTATTGCCACTGTTAAGGTATTAAGGCCAGAATGAGGCAATATTGTTAAAGGAGCTAATCAAAACACTTTGATTTGATTAAACGTCTTGTGACTTTTTAATGTATTTTTATATATTGATCTTAAAGAACGCTGCCTATTACCAAAAATACGCCAGTCTTTAACAGGACTTGTACTGACAGAGTGAGAGTAACCTTAATATGCTGATCCAACACGTTACTTCACAAAACATTATAAGACTGTTTTCAAAGAACAAGCTTGTGGGATGACAATATCCAGTCAAACCCAAGCTAGGTGAGAGGTTCAAAGGAGAGTGGTATTTCAAAGCAGTGAAGGCGAGTCCTAATCTTCACCCACCATCAAAGGACATGCAATGAGCTCTTGTAGGAAATGACAAAGTCCCCGAGTGCACAGCTATTAGCGACACTAAAACACAGGCCAGGACAGTTTCTCAAAGGGAAAATGGCAACGGCCAGGGGCTAAGAAGTCATTAGGAGACACGTGTGGAGGCACAAACACACAACATTTAAAGTCTTCATTACCTGGCTGATCTCACTTGTATGGCTTGTTACAAAGGTTAATTATTAGCAGAAAGCAATTTCTCTGACACACAGGGTCAGTGACAAAGATGTGCTTATCACATCTGTACAACCTATATTCAGTCAAAGCTCTCAGGTCACTGACCAGGTCAACCAAACAACTAATAGATGCAGTGTGGAAAGGAAGAGAGGAAACTCATTCAACATCATGAAATTAAAAGGGATCCAGTTTACATATTGAAATAAAAAGGTGCTGTCAATAATTATGACTAGGTGTCATGTCTTTCCAATAACAAAACATCACATCGAAAAATGAGTGACAATCACATAACGACACAATGTTGCACAAATATATCCTCTTCAGGTTAGGGCGGGGTAGTTTTTCCAACACTAGTGGTGGTAGGATAGCTGAGTTTCAGTACTGGTACCAAAATTATACCTTTTTTTATTGCTTAAAATTGAGAAATATGGAGACATGTTTTTTACAAAACCCTTTTTATTTTACAAAAGAGGCCATTCTGATTTCTATCTAAATAAAATAGTATAAAATCTAAATCAGTGATTATCCTATCAAAGAACATGTGAACAAGATTGCGAGTCTGCCCAGACGCTTGATGCCAGCTTTAGGAGCGTTCAGTACATTTCAGCCTGCACCAAAAAGGTGTTGATGTATGACACTCAGCCCTATTGAGGGATACAAACGTAAAAGGGAGAGGCAAAAACATGCGTGATGATGTTGGTTTCATAAAGATGGGGACCTGCAGATCAGTGGAACTGGGGTTAGGGCTCTTAACCAGTGTGTCGGTGGTTCTGCCTGTGAGTGAAATATCTGGGGATTGGCAAGCATTATTAAACAGGTTGAGCCCCCCCACACATTCCACTTTTTTTTCCAGAGGTCTTTTTTTTTTTTTTTAAAATCAACCAAGCATGAGAAAGTCAACAGCAATTAGGTTTTTAATTACTTTTAAAGACACTATGTGGTGTTTGAAATTTCCACAAAGAAATTCCAGACATACAATGGAAGATTCCAGATAATCCATTACAAGTTATGATTTGCATAGGATGCATTACTGCTGACAATTCAAGCAGCAGTGCCAACAAGCTGCCCCTAATGAGCAGAGGCAGGGAACAATGCGCTGTTTGAGTTGTGGTTCATTCAAACAAGCTCCGTCCTTTCAAGACAGCTCAGACTCTGTTGTGTCCACCTACAGACAGACCAAGACACCAAGCTCCCAGTCTGACATGCATTTGTCAGTGCCTTGTATTCTCCAGTGCACTTCTGAGCTACTGCCGCTCTCATTCACTTCCTGACAGGCAGGTTCACAAGTTTACACCCTGTTCAGTTTCCCTCTTCACGTCTCCATACATGTGACTGCAGGGGCTCCTTGTCCCAACTCTACACTCTCTGCAACAGTCTGCGGAGAGGGGAAAGGAGGGGAGGCAAAGGAGGTAGAAAGAAAGAACAGGTTGGAACATTTTTCAGGGGTCCTGTCATTTTTTATCTGATCAGCCAGGAGCTGTTGGACTACAAATCAAAAGTGTGCCAAAGAAAAAGAGAAGGCGACAGGAGCTTTGCATTCCAGCCCACCAGGAAAAGTCCCATCCTCGGGCAAAGCCGGCAACTTTCCTTGCCCCACTTACTCTCTTTCGAGTGTCTTTATCTCTCTGCGGACTCTGTTGTGGGATTTATAAGTGAAATTCTGATGGCAATGTTTCCGATGCACGTCTCTGACTGCACTGCTAGGGCCTCATTTAGCAACATGATGTCCTCCAGGCAAATCTGACAAGTTGAGCTGCGGCGTCAACATATAGGGGTAAATTAGAGGTAGATTAGAGTTTAACGCAAACAATATTCTCGCAGTCTGTTACTGCAGAAGCCCTTTCAGGAGCCTGACACTCACAGAGGAAGATACAGAACACACTTGAGGCTCAGCGCTTTGGGCACAAACCCAGCATAAGCTAACATTAAATTCTCTTTAATGAAATAAGTTAACTTGTTCAGACATAGCTAAGAACGACTGGCACCCACTATCAATAACCACCGTGGCAAATACATTGAAATACAATGGCATTTGTAAAGGCTGAAGCCTAAGGCCGAATTCCTTATTGACTCTATTTAGCTGTGGCTTTAAACAAGTACAAGTAGCAGAAAATATAATAATGTTCATATATCAGAACTAACAAATTTTTTTAATACTTCTCTTTGCTAATAAAAGAAAAGAGACGAGATAAAAGATTTGATGAAAGATTCATTAGAGCATCTGAGCTGAACAAATCCTGGTAACTCAGAAACTGCAACCCTAATTGTGCCTGTGAAAAAATGAGGTGTAGTTGAATACATCATCAGCCCTAAATCTCCCCTCGACGCGAAAGCAATAGTCCGGAGAGTGCCCCAGCTTGTGATGAAACAGAATGGACAATTATATCATCATGTGTCAGCAGTTTTCAGCATGTCCTGCAACAACCGTGCAAGCCCACTACACAATTTAACACCATTACAGTGTTTGCACAGAACGGGCAATACAAATAAAGCATCCCACCTCTTGCCATCCTCTTAGTGATAACCTTGCTGGAAGTTGGAACTTACAAGTAGCAACACAGCCATGCAGTTCACTCAGCCTTCACACATGCACGCAGGTTTCCATGAGTCTTTGAACAGTGCCTAAGGAATAATGCATGGAGGGATGGATTGTGACAGGCACTCTAATCCCTCACTTTTCCTTTCTTATTCACTCTCATGCTTTGGTCGCCGTGTCAACATTCCAATTTGTTCTGAACTACAAACTACTAAAAACCTTGAATTTACTAGTCAATCCAAACAACCTGAACGCAAAACATAGGCCCTATTTCAATTTCTACCTTTCTGGCAAGTGCTCAAAGTTGATCATTTCAGCCTAAACCACTGGTGGATACTAACAAAATACATACCGTATACTCAAGTACTGCACTTAAAGCCCAGTTTTAAAGGTATTTGTACTTTACTTGAGTAGTTCCAATTTATGTTACTTTAGACTTCTAACTTTACTCCACTACATTTATTTAAACAGCTATAGTAACTACTTACTTTGCAGATTCAGACTTTACACACAGAGCACGTGATAAGCTTATAAAATATGCATTTTTATCTATTAAAATAATAAATAATAAGCTCCACCTCAACCAGCTACAACATTAAAATGCTGCAGACATGTATATTCATCTATTAATAATAACCACCATCACTACCAGCTGTTAATAGGGGCCTTCTGCCTCTAGTAAAATACAATAAGTACATTTAGCTAACTGGGTTTTTTTACTTAATGCAATTTTAAATGCAGGACTTGGAATATTTCTGCTTTGTGGCATTGCTACTTGTACGTTACTTATGCAAAGGAGCTGAATACTTTGTCTAGCACTGGCTGAACCTCGGAAACTAAATACCATTTAGCTCTACTTACGTTTAGAAGCTCTCTCTTCCGAAAAGCTTTACTTTATGTTTAGCTGGCAGTGGCGGGCGCGAGAAGCGGAGGCACGCGCGACGCGAAGAAGTCCGGGTGCGCGAGCGAACTGAGGAGTAACGTTAGAACAATACAAAAATGCGTCTTTCTGATACAGTAACTGAACAAAAAAAAAACACACCTTGTTAAACTAAAGCGGATCTAATCTACCTACCTGAAAAAGGCCGAATTCTTACAGGTGCAAGCCATTAAAACATTCTTTACCCAGCTCTCACGTAACGTTGGCGTCACTTAACGGCTGTTAAACCTTGCACCGGAAGCGCAGAGCTGACGTTAAGCTAGCGCCGCTTTTATTTTTCTGAAAGCTAAACACACAATGGACCGTTACAAGTCAAATTTAGAAGAAAAAAAAAAGCACACCTACCACTGTTTTGAAGACATTTCTTCAAATTTTTTTCTTCTCCACTTGTATCCAATTAGAACAAAACAGTCCCCCATTTGCTGCATGACAGAGCAAGTAACCTATTTACGAATCAAAGATGGCAGCCGGAAGTGACATATTATGTTCTTGTTTTTTTGTTTTTTTAGCAATACAAGAAAAATATTAACATTTACATAATTGGAAATAACATTAACATAGATAAATGAGCCTAGTGATTTACATTTCAAATTTTGGTGATGTGTCGCACAAGATGAGCAAGGAGGAGAGTAAACTAGCTACATCTAGACTTGTATGGTTATGAAAATAAAATGCATGAAATTATTCCTTAAAGTAATATAAAAGCTCTTTTGACCATCACAGGTTCAACATAACTTAAAAGTGCTTTTTTTAAGCAGGACCATCTGTATCTTTGTGTGCTCATGTGTGGACGTCTCAAGACTTTGTCATGTTATGCTTGCGCAATTCAAGCTACTTTTTCAGTATCCAAAATGTATTCCACCAAGATTTGTGCCAGGACCCAAAACAGTGTAGGGAGCCTGTATTGGGTTTGACCTTATATTTCATTAATGAGGCAAACAAGCTGGAGATCAGCAACCCTGTTCTTAGAAACTTGCATATGGGCCCTGGTCATGAACTTCAAAATGTTTCTGTAGGCCATCAGACTAAAGGCAGTGAGGTCAGATGTCATGTTCTGCTCAACAGGTTCAGAGGGTCACCTGGTACTTTTTGCGCCTCTGGACATAGGAGGCTGTCACACAAAGAAGGCTCATCTGTGCACAGACATGTGCTACACACTGACCCATGTAATGCAGACCTCCCACAATAGCAGCTGCAACATATTTCTGATGGTACAAGAGTCCTTGACTCACCTCTTGACTTAAGATGAGCTTGCTCAGAGACAAACTAAAAAACCGATAGATGCAATAGAGTAACCCCTGCCACTTCACTTTTCTAACCAGGCAGCAGAAATTGTGGTAGTGATTTTATTACATTGGGAGTGGTTGAGTGGTTTTGTTGATAGTGTTATAGCTCTGATTGCATGAATTTCCACTCTTCAGCAAGGTGTGTGGTGGAATCCCTTTGTTTTCTCTGCTTCATTTCTGTGGTTTCCAGCGGCCCGTCATACTTTCACATCAGCCCAGTTTGGTACAGAGAAAACCCCCAACCACGCCGTAAACCCCCCAGGCCAGTAGAGGCCCCATACGGACCTGCCTGGGCATGCACCTGCCAAGCCCTGCCGTTCGCTGCTGCTCTTTTGCTTGTCTCGTCCCCTGCAGCAGATTCCCCCGGCATTCTGCCTCTGTGGAGGTCTCTGCGTCTGCTGCTCCCTCACTCGGTTGAGACACGTTGCTCGTGGCTTCTGAGAAGTGAGTCAAAGCAGGCAGGATCAGCATGGCACACATGTGGTCTGCATGCATGATTCTGCATGTGTGTCTGTTTGCACGATACGCCTCATAACCCCTCGGGGTTAAGACTCTCATTAGCATCCAGCCAAAAAGATATCCCTTTTATCTCATCTGTCCATAAGGATCAAGTGAGGCACATCCTTTGCAAACAAAGACAAATAGGCTGGCAGATCCACAGCCTGTAGTCTAAACATGCTATGTCCACCACAAAGTAATAGCTAATTGATTCCATCAGAAATCCCGAATTCACTGGCTAAGCCAGTATGTCAGAGTGGTAGGCAAGCAGTTTAGCTGTCCTGATCAAAACCCAAAATGAAGCAGAAAATGGCACAGTGGTCTAAATACAGCGATATCTCACTTGGGCAGGAGAGAGATTTTCCTTTGAATTAATCAACTGATGTTGCTGGGGAGCGCGTGGCACCAGGGTTCAAATCCAAGCTCTGTCCAGGACATGAGCCACTCTGGTCCATGCCATGACTGAGAGATTAATGGGCAGAAACCAAGCTAGCAGACAGTGTAATTAAAGTCCTTAGTCACTCAGTCACCAGACAGAGTGAAGTCAGCAACACTTGAACTCAGTGATGTTGGTGGGATTGGTACTGGCAGATGAGCTAATGTGGCTGCCCTCGCTCGGGTAAACTCAAGAGAAGAACATGAACGGAGATTGATGAGCACTATCAAATTACTAACTGCATGGGAACATCAAATTGAGCAAAACAGCATTTTAGTTGGATATGAGAAGAGACATATTTTTCCTTGTGCATAGTAGTGTTGACAGTTGTGAATAGTTTATGTAACAGTACTATCCTTGAGGGACTGTGCTCAGGATCAGACAGGGTTTCCTACTGAAACATAAGATTTGTTTGTTGTGTATCAGTGTCAGTCAGGAAGCTCATGCCAACAACACAAGTGGCTGATTACTATATGTGATCATCTTATATTCCTTCAGACCAGCTGTAAAAGGAAAACAACTCAGCCTCTCATGTCTCAGTGTGTACGCTCCCCTGGCAAACCTTGATACCTGGAAGCCTGCTGTAACAATGCTCAACCTAAGATCAAAAACAGCGTAGTGGAGGGGAGGAGGGGGCAGGGTATTGGTAGTAGCCATATGTAGAAAGCAAAAGCGCACATGAGCTGTGAACTTATCTAAGGGGGGATTTTTTTCCCCTGTGACTTCATTGGCTTGACATTTGGGTTGGGGTGGGGCACTGCACTCATTTGTCAGAGTCAGTGGATGCTATGATTGGGTTGCGCCCTGCAGGGGTCCTGAGGTCATCCCGAGTGGCGCTCTGATCTGATCAGCGTCAGTAGTTCCCCCATGATCGTCTCAGGGCCTCCAGTGCCACGTTGTCCGCCCAGACTCAGCCAAGTGCTGGAGAGTCTGCTCGACACTGGTAAAGCTCTTCTCTCTGGCAGCACATCTTCAGATCCCCAACCCTGCAAAAACCCAAATCACACACATTGATTGTAAAGCATCCATACCTGTACAGAAACATATGTTTCTTCAGGTGGTATACTTTATGCCCAGAAATAAATAAACAAGAAATTTGAGTCCGACATCCTACGGTAATTGCATGAGCTTGTCTTCGTAAAAAACATGTTAAAACATGGGCATGGCAAACATGTTTTCTCTCTGGCTCTTTTATTTCAAGAGAAATAGAAAGCAATTAAAATTAATTACCTGAATGAAACTATAATGGTTTCTGGCATCACAAGCTGACCTTGGCTGTCTCGTTGTGGTGATTAATCCCTGCTTAGGCACATCTGCACGAGTCTTCTGGTGAGGCACATAGCTTCAGATATGCTGTTTTCATCCATCAGCAGCAAGCTCAGCTGTACACCCTGTCAATGACAACCTGCCATTCTTAAAAAATAAAAATCACCTACTGAGGAAACCCGCAAATTAATGATGGAACTGCAAAGGGAGGTGTTTTCATATATTTGAAATTGTGTAAGGGGGCTTTTCCCAAATTAAGCAGACAGGTTCTTGTGTGTTATCTGTTAGATCAGCAGATCTGTGTATGCTAACAAGTGGGAACACTTTGAAAAGTCAGTGCTAATAGCTTGTATCCCTGCCCTGAAGTGGGCCTATTAGCCTCCCCCTCCTGGTGGAAAAAAAAAGAGACAAAATAAACAGGAGCTCGTAGTATAAACTACATTAAGCAGATAAGTCAATAAAACACTCAAGGATGAATCACTGTACTGTCAAAGTTAAACCTGAGATTAATAAATACAGAAGCGGTCTCCCCTCGTAGAGCAGGTTGCCATTCATGGAGGCCTCCCTGGCAGGTCACCATCACTGCTATTGTGGGGTTAAGTTCAGACAGGGCACAGGCTTGTACTCTGAGGCAAGCAGTTATCGCTTCCCACATCCTATAAAATTGTATAAGAACTAGGACTGGGTACCATTTAACATTTTTCTGTGCCAGTGCAGATACAATACCAATACGATATTGATACCTTACTTCGAGAAATACATGTTTTCCTACAAAACCTTAACCTCATATGTTAAATGTTGTCTGAACACAACTGGCAATACAACGCTTTCCACTAAATAGAACTGTCCAAAACTGACAAAATGTTGGTATAAACCAGGGACTATCTGGCCAAAGAATAAGTGTACAAGATGATGACTATCTGACCAGACATACAACAATGTTAGCTTTCAGTACTTATAAAGAGACAGTTTTTTGTGCTACAGACACTTTAGCCAGTACTAAAAAAAGTATTGCCGTTCAATATAAACCCTAAAAAGCAAAGAATAATAAATGTGATTAACAAAAAGTTCAATGTGACCTAAATTTACCCTTTTTTTTAGTTTACAGTAATGGCCCGTTAGGTGTTTGTGTATGGTTGCGGTGATGCAGCTCTTTTAATCATGCTGCAGTTCTTTGTATTCTTATTCCCCTAGAGTGCTTAACACAGATGCAGAGATTTCAGATCTCGCTTAATGATGCTTTCCCTCTCTGTACGTCACAGGTCCCTGGCCCTTGGGCAGCAGTACTCGTCTCTGGGCTCCCAACCCATCCTGTGTGGCTCTATCCCCGGCCTGGTGCCCAAGCAGCTGCGATTCTGTCGCAACTACATAGAGATCATGCCTAGCGTTGCTGAGGGTGTCAAGCTGGGGATCCAGGAATGCCAGCACCAGTTTAGGGGCCGCCGATGGAACTGCACCACCATCAAGGACAACCTGGCCATCTTCGGCCCTGTGCTAGATAAAGGTAAATTATTCAAGGAAAGCGTGCCATGAATCTTTATTGCTCTATTTTGTAATGATGTACATATTTATCTGAGGTTCACAGTATAAAATAAATGATGATTTAAATGAGCCAAACAACACACAATTGTAAAACGTTGGTTATGTAGCTGAGGCTATTGCAAGCTGATACAAAACATAGGATTTAAAAGTTTCCACCCTAAGGCTAGCACTGCCTGTTCTCTGGGCTTCTGCTGACAAAACACTAACTACGGCAATTACAATAATACACACCTTTCCTGGCTGCTGTGAGAAATGAGTGCAGCTACAAGCACTGACACATTATTCAACTTCCATCCATCTTTACCTTCAATATTGCATTTGTCTTCAGTCAGTGACTTATTTTCGGTTTTCCCGACTGTGTTTACACTCTCTTACATGAAAGAGGGTCAGTGTGGTAAATCTATCAACGAAACCTGACTAGTACAGCTGATATACTGGAGACATCCATCAGGGGCTTCACGCGCTAATTGTAAGATATCTCCACACTAACTGTGGCCTTTAAACAATCCCACTAAACCTGACAGTGGGATACAATAGGCACAGGTGTCCCGCTTAAGGCCTTGCAGTCCCTAAATTTAAAGGTAGACGTTTGTGTGTCGTGAGTGAGCCTGCTGATTGGAAATGAATTACCCTGAATGTCAGAGGGGAAGGAATCTGGGCAGAAATGGGCAGTGTGAGCAGTCCAAGCTCCTCAGTCAAATAAAAGGGAGAGGGGAGGCCAAATGAGATTACAGGCAATAGAAAAGGGCCGGGGGGCTCCGCTCAACCCCTACTGTGCATGAAGACCAGTGTGCGCCTCACACAGTCCAGCTCCCACGGACGCCCCATTCACACGCCCTTTTGACTCTGTCATGAAAACATGCTGAAAGGGGATCTCTCCCAACCTAGCCCGGGTGTGCACTTTGGGATAGGGGAGCAAAGGAAGGAAGGAAGGAAGGAAGGAGGGCAGGATGGAAGGGAAGAAGAGCGTCTCACTTTGGGAGTGATGAATGATGAGGTTCGAGGTAGGGAAGGGACAGCTACCAACCACCAGCCCCAGCCACCTTAAGCCGCGTGTTGGCCATGGTGGTGCTGTTGGTGGATGCCTGGAGGAAGTGGGGGGTTGAGGTCCTGTGGTGGGTGGTGGTGTATGGGATTTCAGCTTAGGGTGTTGGCAGAGGGGTGGCTGGGGAGAGATTGGGGAGGGGGGTTAGGGAGTTTAGGGAATGCCAGCTCCGGGCAGAGCGGGGCTGTGGGGGCGCGAGTCGCTAGGCCCTTTGTGTGGGTAATACAGTGTGACACAAGGGAAACAAAGGCGGATTGATGGGCCCAGCAGGTAGCAGGAGCAGCGCTAGCCTTGGCTAACAGCCAGAGCTCCAGGGGCCTAGTGCTCACAGGCCCCTGTTGTGGAGGGCCCAGCTAGGCTTGCCAGGGCGGACAGGGATGCCGAACCTGAGGACTGTGTGTCATCCAATCATGCAAGGATTCACTGGGGATTCAGATAAAACTGTATCCTTTTACTAGGAATGAATAGTGAAAATAATGTATTTCTAGACACACGAGAGTCTAGTTAGTATTTCATTGTTTTGATAAAATATGATATATATAACGCAGTTGTGAGTATTTCAGTAACTGCATTATATTTTCCCAACAAAAGAAGTCACATCAGATGTCGATCTGATCTTTCACCCTGTATATTATGCGCATGCATGCACTCAGAAATATAGATACATCAAATTTATTTAGCTTTACTGATAATCATAAAACAGCACAAATACTGACCCTTGAAGCATCATATTAACACCTAACATAAAAAGATATGTTGGTCTTGCAACTTTGCATGCAGACACATTCAGGGTGGGAACATATGACCCGCTTCCAGCTAAACATCAGTAAACTTTATCTTGTGGCTTGTGAAGTAGCCTGATTGGGTCTCGTTGGCCACGGAATCGCTGAGGAATTTCTGGCTTTAGTAGCCACTGTGGTCGGTAAAATACGCGTTTAATTGTCTAGTCGTGTTCATACAAATTTCAAAACACAGAACACGCAAGTGTGCATATCAGAAACTCAGGCCACTTAATGCTCTTGAGAAGTGAAGTTACTGCTTCAGCACACCTCCCCATTCCTCTGTGTGTGTGTGTGTGTGTGTGTGTGTGTGTGTGTGTTTTTCACATGTCTGTAACAGAGCTAGTGGAGTGGAATGGGTGAGCCACGTTAAGTGTGCTGTGATTGTGAAACAATGGTGTCTGGTTACATAATAAGCTGTTGCCTTCAAAGGAGGCGTAACTCCATCCCTCAGTGTAAAAAAGAAACAGGCCGACACACTGCTAGGTTTCACCAGAAGGCCTTGGGCTCTGAACAGGGATGGGGGGGGTGACAACATTCCTGAAACACTATCCAAATGCAAAGCAGCACACCTCAGGGATGACAGGAGGTCACTGAGATCCCACTGAGTGTTGGGCCCTCCTGCAGGGACTCTGCTTTTAGGCTCCTCCATGTGTCCTGCTGTATGTGCTTCCTCATCGCTGATGTGGATCGTATGGTAAATTCTGTGAACCGTGTTCACACGTTGTAAAATAAGAGGGGGTAAGAGGCTTCTTGTTGTTCACAGGGGCAAATACCGGTGCATAAATGTGGCTTCTCAAAGATGAACTGTTGTGTTAAAAGGTTGTTGCCTGGAGGTAACCCTTTCAATACATCTGTGTGGATGTTGGAAGTAGTAAAGATTGCCTTGTCCATGTTTAATACAAGATTGACACACTCTCCCTCTCTCTTTTCCTCTCTCTCCGTCTTCATCTGTCTCTCTCAGCAACCAGAGAGTCAGCGTTTGTCCACGCTATAGCTTCAGCGGGCGTGGCGTTTGCTGTGACCCGCTCCTGTGCTGAGGGTACATCCACCATGTGCGGCTGTGATTCCCACCACAAGGGACCTCCCGGGGAGGGCTGGAAGTGGGGCGGCTGCAGTGAGGATGCAGAGTTTGGGGTGCTGGTATCCCGGGAGTTCGCCGACGCCAGAGAGAATCGTCCAGACGCTCGCTCAGCGATGAACCGACACAACAACGAGGCAGGACGCACGGTAAAAACATATGAGGGTAATGTGCAGGGGCGTGCTGTTAGGTTTCTGTCTTTCATATCGAAACACAGTACCAGGCGAAAACAACGTGGACCACTGAACATTACACCCATATAGTGATTGTTGAACTTCTCATTCCAAAACCATGGGCATTAATGTGCTGCTAGAACAGCCTCCCCTCTTCTGGGAAGGTATCCCACAAGATTTTGGGATTTGCTCCCATTCAGCCACAAGAGTGTTAGTGAGGTCGGCCACTGATGTTGGGCGATAAGGTCTGGCTCACAGTCGGTGTTCCAGTTCATCCCAAAGGTGTTGGATGGGGCTGAAGTCAGGGCTCTGTGCAGGCCAGTCAAGCTCCTCTACACCAAACTGGGAAAAGGGTCAGCCCCAAAGTGTTTTCTGCTAAACTGCTGCAAAGTTGGAATCCCACTGTTGCCCAAAATATCATTTTATGCTGTAGATTTCTCTTCACTGGAACTAAGGGGCCTAGCACAAACCGTGAAAAATAGGGGGAGTCCACATATTTTTGGCCCGATAGTGGACAAATTGATTACCTCAAGACCACAAGACTAAACTGACCAGTTAGCAGGGGTTTAATATTTGCAAGATGTACTGAATATCTGCAAGACTGACTCTGCAAGACAGAAGCAGGTTCCATTGTTGAGCACATTTTGTACAGTACTGTAGGATGAAAGTAGGATCATATTAATTGGACAGCCTCAGCACACAGTGGACTATAAATTGACACAAAAGGGGAAAACTGAAACCGAGATGCAGTAAACAATGGACAATGAACCCGACTGTCTTGCAAAAGGAAAGGTTTATCCAGGAAACATTACTGTTTGGGATTACTGATTGTTCACATGACGGCTAGGGATTTGGTATTTGACTTGTCCGCACATTTCTGAGTTTCCATTTGAAAATGAGCACTTGACTTTGAATGATGAGTTAATTACTCATCTAAGCAACACCCTTCATCCTGCCTTGCCCACCCACACCTCGCTTTTCATGCCTTGCATCCCAATGAAAAATTCCCTGCCAGTCAAATAACCCGAGTGAGTTGGGGGGTGGGGAGGAAATCAGCTCAGACTTAAAACATCACTGGCTGCTGTCACCGCTTGGAGAAAATCGGCTCTCCGGCTGCTCGCTGAGGGGCAAATGGAGGGACCACACGGCAACAAGATAGCCCTTTGATCTGAGCACACAGGAGCAGCCAGAGAGACCACAGGAGCTAACTGAGCAGCAGTGCTGTCAGGAGTCTCCTCGCCTCTCCACCTGGCCCTCTCACGCTCCACTATTTAGCCCTGGGGGCTTCTGGGACTTAATGCTGGCATGACAAGCTCACAGTGTGATGTCACTAGCCCCCCCTCTCTCCCCTTCCTCACCCAGAGGTGCCTCAGCCACCTGCCTTCCGCCCCAGCTGGGGGAATTCTGCAGCTAAATATAGCTGTTGAATTATAGCACAACAAAATCAAAACACAAAGGTAAAATATGCCCTGTGGCAGCACACTCATGATGTGAGCCAGTGACTTCAGAGGGAATTAGCAGCAGCACAGAGCCTCTGTACTTCACAGCTGCATGACACTTAAATAAATTGCAGCTAGCGGCGTATTGTTTTTCTTGGCCTGCTCTGAGTCTTTAGTGGTTTTGTTTGTCTGCATTACTGAATTTCCTGTAAATTTCTGACCGTAAAATTCCAATAGATCTTGCTTGGTGGTGACTGACTTGACTGCCCCATAAGCACGGAGTCATCAAATTAAGACCAGCACATTTTCGTTAATTACACTTTAAAGGAATACTCCGCCCACCCCAATCTACCTTTTCAGTATGAAATTCTCCCCACCTTGTAGGCCTTGAAAGGTGGCTCTGAACGGTTTGCAGCTTGCTTCTTCTCGGAGGGTGGCGGGTGTAGTCAGCTTGAATTCACAGCAATAAAGTGGACTCGAGTGGCAACTGAGAGAGGCAGCAAAAAAAAAAATGTCAAAACGTCCATAGAAACATGTCAACTTCTCAACCACCTCACAGCTCCAAAGTGTATTTAGGGATCTCTTCGCTAACGGGAACACACGCTGAGCATATGGATCCACTGCGGAGAAGTTTAAGACATGACTCTGGATTGCTGTTCCAAGCCGCTGTAACTGCGGTGAATCCAAGCTGATGGAGCCACCGTTCAAAGGCTACAGGCAGCTACTCTTTTCGCTCAAAAGAGTGTAAAGATTAAGTCATCAGGAAAAATGGGTTATAAAAGCTTAAGTATGTTGGATACTTGCCAGGTTGATAAATAGCCGCTTTTTAGTTCAGTCTTATTAAGGAGTATTGAATCTGATTCTCTTGGGACAGGAAATGTGAAAAGGGTTAGCAGATGATATTTTACTAAGTTGTACATGTTTTTTTACAAGGAACGGTATTAAAGCAAATGAGGTTTAGAACCGATATTGGCTTTAAACATTCCTACAAAGTGAACGTAAAAGTGTCTCCTGTGTTTCTCAGACCATCCTCGACCACATGCACCTGCGCTGCAAATGCCACGGCCTGTCAGGAAGCTGCGAGGTGAAGACATGTTGGTGGGCGCAGCCAGACTTCCGCATGCTGGGTGACTACCTGAAGGACAAGTACGACAGCGCCTCAGAGATGGTGGTCGAGAAGCACCGCGAGTCACGGGGCTGGGTGGAGACGCTGCGGGTCAAGTACAACTTCTTTAAGCACCCCACCGAGCGCGACCTGGTCTACTACGAGGGCTCGCCCAACTTCTGCGAGCCCAACCCGGAGACCGGCTCCTTTGGGACGCGCGACCGAGCCTGCAACGTGTCGTCGCACGGCATCGAGGGCTGCGACCTGCTGTGCTGCGGCCGCGGCCACAACACCCGGACTGAGAAGCGCAAAGAGAAGTGCCACTGCATCTTCCACTGGTGCTGCTACGTCAGCTGTCAGGAGTGTGTGCGCGTCTACGACGTCCACACGTGCAAGTGAGAGAGGCCTGTGCTTTCAGACAAAACTGACTGCTGGACTACAAGTGCCGCCGGCCCACTCCTCAACTCCCCTCCTCCTGCACGACCTAACCTGCTTCCCCAGACACAGACCTGCACACTCTGCATCCCACTCAAAAAACATATTCATCAGCACACACGCTCAGGCCCTAATGGGTAATGGCACATCAGTAATGGATACTTCTACACCTGTTTTTGGTAAAAACCCTGCTCGAGAATCTGTCTTCCAAACCACTACACCCATTTCCATATTATCCGACCAGACAGTGTCCTGTGTTGACCTGACTGATCTAGTCCGCTCTCGTGGGAAGAAGCTAGAGTTGTGCCACTTTCCCCTGGTTCCTGCCCCCCCCTTGTCTTTATTTATTTCCCCCCTCCATGCCAACACAATGTTTGTGGCATGTACAGTAACACTTTTTACCTGTGAGATTAATGCAGTATATATGAAAAAAAAACAACTTTCAGACTGTGCTTTTGATTGAAAAGCATCTCCTAACTAACACGTAACTTCTCTGGCCAGTCTGTCTGGTTTACCGTTTGCTAAATGTTTTTTTTTTTAAACTAAACCAACCTCTACACCGTCACTTAGTCGTAAGTGATACTGAACACGTCGGCAGCCCCAGGAAACCATCCCTTTGTAACTACTGAACTGAACTGGAAACAGCAGGCAGGTGTTGGAAGTGCCACAGTCCTGTCTTTTGTAAACTACTGAGCTGATGAAATCCTCAGTGTTGCTACTCCCTGCCGACTGACTCTACTGCACCAGTCAACCGGGAAGCCTGGAAGATATATGCTACAGCCTGATTTTATAGCCCTGCATTTCTGAAATATTACCATTGGGCTGGGAGGTATGCAGCATGTGTGTGAACAAGCATGCTCATTCCACTAACTAACCACCCTACCCATGTATATGTATGCACTATTCAGTTACACATAACTCCAGGTGTTACACATTTGAGCATTGGTTATGCGTGCAAATTCATTGCAAGCTGGCAGTTCTTCTGAATGACGACTCTGTTCCTGCATTTGGGCTCGATCAACCTGTAAATTGCTCGTGATTTCCACAAGCGTGATGCAACACAGTCCTAACATTATCCAACCTAAGGAGCGTTGTGGGGAAAACAACCAGCGAAAGGTGGCGCTCAAATGATGTGTGTGGAAGATAATTTATGGCTGCTTCATTTATAAATGTATGCATCAAACTTGAGTCAAGCTTTAGCATGCTTAATATTAATTCTGGTCTTATGAGCAAAGCGATTATTGGGAAATCCTTTTGTCTAACACTTCATGCATTCACCAGGTCCATTGTAGAGACTTTTGTCTGAAGCAAATATTTCTTTTATCACTGTTAAAAAAAAACAACAAAAAAACAAGAAAACAGAAAAAGGGGGACATGTGACGACGTGGAGACCAGAGCGCAGAGTAAGTTCTGATTGGCTTTCACATCCTCCCTTCCTTCTCTCCATATTTTCCCTCAGCTGGACACAGTTGAGGTTTTTAAAGAAGTATTATTTATGAACTTGTACTCTTGTCAGAACACCCCAAAAACCGCCTCGCTCTGTTGGCTTTGGAGATACCGGAAGAACGACATACTGTAATTTTACTCGGAAGACTTTCTGCAGAGGCATGGATGTCTGCCCGTGATTAAGATCGCTGAGGAAAAATAGTTCCAGTTCATGTAGATGATTGAATTCTGATTCTGAGAACATTAAGCAGGAGAAGGTTGGGAGACTTCATCAGGAGTGTGTGTGTGTGTGTGTGTGTGTGTGATTGGGGAGGTGTGTGTGCATGTCGGCTGCCAGTGACAAACAGGAGTGAGTGGAAAAATGGATGAATAGACGGATGGATGGATGGCAGGCTGGCTTTTCACAATGGTGGAACAGACTGCGAGGTTTCCACACAACATGTTCTGACAGTCCCACCTGCTTCCTATTCATTATATTCAACGACAAAAATACAGTAGTGTATAGGCGGTCCTCTCGTTGTGACATAGCTTAGCATTTGTGTCATCTTCTACACAGCCCTCCTTACCTGGGCCTACCTTTCTGTGTTCAGTTCCCTCCAAGCCCCACCCCCATCCTCCCCCTCTTCCCCTGCTATATCCAAAGTTTTGTAAAAATGTTTTAAAGTGAATAATTCCCTTTTTATTTTATAATCGTAAATGTTATGTTTTTATAAATATTATTTATTATACAATGTATATATCTGTATGACTGAACTAAGATTATATATTTGAAGAACAAAACTGTCTCGTGCTTTTTGCTTTATAGCCAGAGGTGCATGCACACCCTGGAATTTATTTTGAGTCAGTCCCACATACACTGCTGCTAGACATATTCACTTGAGCACGAATTGTATATTCATCCGCCGCTGAAAATAGTCCCCAACAATTGCACCATTTACTCCAGTTGCATTAATGTTTGCTAAAAACTACACTGCCCAGCTGTTTCAGGATATTCTTGAGCCTTTAGACCACATGAAACTTTAAATTTTTATGGAGAGACTGACCAACACATTGTTGGTTTTGGTCTTAGCGTAGGATTTGTTAACAATAATGCCAACCTGTGTCTAAAAAAAACGACTGGCATAACATTAACAGTGAATGTGGATTATTATTGAAGAACCGGCTGTTAATTTGCAATATACAGTAGTTGCATTTTAGAGGCCATACTAGCCATTATGTATAATGGGATGATCCAGATGAGGTGACACAATAACATCTCAATCATCAAACGCTTACACGAAATGTAGAAGTACGGCACATACTTGGCCACATTTATTGCAATCACTTGCAATGTTCACAAAGAGGTGAACATCCATGATTCTTCATTATTACAATTAGAAAGGAAAGCAATGGTCACAGCTATGAATCCCCCAGCTCTGGTTCATCTTTATGTCACTTGTGTGTATACACACACACACACACATAAAAAAAAAATAAAAAAAAAGACCACATGTTGTAGCAACAGATTTTCCACTTGCAGCATGGTCACAAGGGAGGAGTTACTGATATCTGAAACAATTTTTTTTTACTTTGGCTCCACAATCCTGCAGGACCGGATGAAATCAGCAACCAATGGCTCACTTTCACTCTAGCCTACACCGACGTGCTGCAGTAGCTACTTGACAAACGGCTGACTGTGTTTTCTTGTTGAGCTGTGCAGCGATTGCACAACATCGATGCTGGGGAGGTTAACCACGAATGTCTGAATAGGTTTATCTAATTATGAGATGCCAAATTTCTCATAATTATGCTAGATCATAATTATAATAACACTTCGTTATGGATTTCAACACGCCATATGTATGAGAAGATCGCTTGATAATGAAAACAACTGGTGGTAGATTGTTTTATTTTTTTCCTCGTGTGGCACAAGGCTTTTCATAGAGACTGTGGTAAATTGAGAGGTTTTTGGGCAACCTGAACAGAGTCTGAACTAAAAATCTAAAGAGATACATATTCCTATGTGGATTACACTGTACACCCCCACTTTTGCATGGAAACACATTTAAAGCAGCTGGAGCCTCGTGGTGTGAGGTAACTTCATTTATAAGGTTTGCTGGTCATTTATTTCAAATACTACAGAGTTTCTTGTTAGTAATAGAAGTCATTTATTCAGAAAATAAAAGGGTCAGGCACAAGCAAGTACACAAACTGATGAGAACAGAGTGAGATCTTTAAGTTATGGAGCCACCATGTCAGTGGAATGATCAAAATTACACATCTGTGCATACATATAAGGCCTCTATAAACAAACAGTGTTATGATTAGTGTTTGTGCATGCACATCTACTTGCCATGGAAATCTATCTTTTGCCCGGACTCATTTTTTTATATATATATATATATAAATCCCAATTGATTTTAATGGAGTGCTAGGGTCATCACAGAGATTTACAGCATTGGTCTTCAGGAAATGCGATATACACAGATACAACAAACACTGCTTGTTTCTCTTATTTTACATGTTCACATAGTGCTGAAGAGGAGGGGGGTTGCCTGGCTGGTTGCCGCTGCAGTGCAGAGAGAAGTGCACAGAGCTTCAGGGATGGGAAGGAAGGATGCAGAGAGAGGGATGGAAACCATCTCTCGCTTTCCTGCCAGCCTCTTTCAGGCTTCCGTTCCTCAGCAACTGAGTGAAGAGAGACAAATAAAAGTGAGAAGAGACAGGCAGGCGAAGGAGACATGCTGCCACAAGAGAGCACCTGTGTAGTCGACCTATTTTTAGGCACGGCGTGCGCTAACGATACAATGAAGTCTCTGAGGCCGTGATGGGAAGCAAAGCTCCGGTTGCAAGTTGGAAAAGTTGTTCAAGTTTTTGTTCTCCTCATGGGGTGTATTTCACAAAGCAGGATTAGCAAGTTAGCCATATAACTTTAAGAGGAGAATATCTTCTGAAACTTTGCAACTACCAACATGTGAGAATGAATCATATTAACAATACGCAATTGTTTTACAGAGTCAGATCAGAACAACTCGGTTATAGGACGATAATTTCACAGTTATCTGAAGAGCTTTCTAATCCTATTTTGGGAAATTCCCCCCAAACACTGCCGCCAAGTGTGCTTGTACTTATTATTTTTTTAGGGGGGTTATGGTGGACACATGGGACTCTGAGGGGATCCATACCCTTATAACCTACAGTATATCCACAACTGAATCATTTATACGCTCAGTTCACAATTTGACAATTCATATTCTGCATTTTAAAAATACCTTTAATACCAGCAAATACCTTTACTGCAGACTATGGATAGACCGAGATATCAGGAACTGATACACTTTTTTGTCAGCCTGGTTGCTCATGTATCTGAGACTGATAGTATTGATTATGGCAATCCTCAAGGAAGCATTCGTGGGACCAATTTTGTTTTCACTCTATACGCTCCCACTTGGAAACATTATTAACCAGCACCATTTCAACTACCATTTTTATGCTGATGACACTTGTATTGTATATCGTTCTCTCGCCAAATGACCCCACACTGCATGATCTCATTGTCAGAGACAGGGTCTGACATTAATGTATGGATGTGTAAAAAGCTTTTAAAGCTAAATGAAGAAAAAACTGAGATTCTATGAATGGGACCAAAAGCCGCGAGAGAAAAACTGTACTCAGTGCTTGTCGTGCAGTATTAGCGTGGTATTGATCTTCTCATCTAACACTCGGCAAGAAAGCAAGAAAGTGTGTCTACAAAAATGTCAAATGATTCCTTTAAGGCAATTTGGTGATTTAAAAAAGTGCAAAAGTTCAAATCAAAATTATATATTGATGCATGGAAATGTCTACATTTTGTACACATCATTTCCGGACAGGAAATGATGTGTACAAAATGTGACCATGTAGCCTGATGCAGGCCCTGCAGACTTAACGTTGAAGGATGCCTCTTTTTCACTATGTGGCTCCACCGAGTCTAGATTGGCATAAACTTATCAGAACCCAGTCTGCAGGAAGCCAAAACGTATCTTATTAATCACACTTGATACAATGATCAAAATGAAAAACGTTGTGCTTCTAACTAGGTTTTTCCTTCCCCTGCTACATTTGTAAATGAAGACTGGAAAAGGTGACAGATGTGTGCGTGGTGTGAGTGCTCAGTGTCACTGACGATCCCATTTTGCTCAAAGGAGTCGAGTTAGAAACAGGAAACGCATACTTACGCTCCTTCATCCTTCAGTAGACGCAGGAACTTGCTAACTCTGTAGCCAGGATCCATCTAAAAGACAGGCACATTACGTCTCAGTGTATATGTGCATACATACGTTGTAACAAGCTAACATTTGCAAACAGGCCTTATTTTCTTGTTGAACGAGCATCTGTTCCATTTAAAATTCAGAAGCAAGGTGTTGAAACATCAAGAGCCATTTGAAATAGTGGCAGGTCCTGGAGTTCACGCTCCAGTTTGCACAAACAGGACTGAAGCGAAGGGGAGGGGGAGAGGAAGTAAAATTAATGGCAACTTACACAATAACTTACAGTATGTCTGGAATTGCCTGTAGCTACTTGAGTTAAGACATGAGAGCAGTCAGAAACATTGGAATGAGAGGAAAGAAGATAAAGCGAAGATTGAAGACTAAACTACAAATGTGTGCATGTGCGGTGTGGCTGTTAGCAGCATGTCTCGGCAAACGCAGGTTCATATTTCTTCAGGCTCAGAATGGGGTGTGTGTGTGTGTGTGTGTGTGTGTGTGCGGGTTGCAGAACATGGCTGCATCTGTGCATACCACAGCAATTACACAGCATCCAGCCTCAACAAACAGGCAGTACACATCATCAACATACCACAGACGCACAGTGAGGGGGAGAAATTGACACCAGCCAAACAGCCAGATGCTCGATACAAGTCTGCTACCTGGTTTGGCAAACAAACATTTTTTGGAGGCCACTGGAGCTGACTTTTTTTATTTTTAGATGAACTGGCCACTGTGGAAATATCTTGTCTTAGGAGCACTGAAGAAGAAGCTGCTGTGAAAATCATACAGTTCCAACAGTACAGTTGCCGACTGTAGCTGTTAGCCTCGCGTTTCTATGTCCATGCTGGAGTCAAGATCTAACTGAAAAATGCCTTTTGGAACCCAATTCATATTCGACAAATTAAGCTTTAAATAGTACTCCAGCAATGTAGTAATTACACTTGCGTGAAGTTGGGGGATCTGCAAGAAACTAATTCAAAAGAGAGAATCCACGCAGCAAAGGCCGGGATATCTTTGGCCTTCAAACAAGCTTGAACAATTTCAATGGATCGTCCATTGCATCTTCAAACGCCACACCTCAGTTTGTAACAGCTTTCTGTTACTAATTTGTAGTCTCGAAGCCCAAGCCCAAAGCTTGCCAGCAAGAGGTGTTTACTAACTAGCCCTGCGAGTCACCAAGCTTCTAGCACCATCTGTTTTATAAGGGCGCGCTTTCTGGTGAAACCCTGGCCCTGGTGAAGGGCTGTAACCGTTGACTTTGACGTGTAAAATTGATGGACTGCCCCTTTAGGTCCGAACCCGACTAAGGCCAAAACTTAGCCATTAAAATGCTAATGATATATCATCACCAACAGTATCTTTGTACCTGAACAGAACCGAAACCCAGGAGATTAAACCATCTCTGCAGCCGATATCGCCAAAACAAATCCAGATGGCTAAATAGCACTACAGGTAAGGAAAAATATGTATTTTTGATTTTGGGGTGAACCGTCCCTTTAAGGTCTTAATTTACAGAGCATGCTCAGACATAGTGTTGCAGCTAAGTTGCTATAGTTCCTATACTGAGATAACAGAACTGAATCCCATCAGGATTTCCTCTCTTTTTGCACTGTACTGTCTTGTTATTGAAAGGGGTGAGAACTAGCAGAATGCTAGCCACAGGCCTGCTGGGTGTGTATGTGTAGGTGATTAACGAGAGAAAAAATGTATTTGATTGAAAGTATTTAAAAAGATGATCAAATTAAAGCCTCCTATATTTCTTATGGATTTCAGAACAAGTCGAATTGATTATCCTAGTGTTTTGACAGAGTCAGGGCCCCCTACAAGGCTTTGCAGGTAAATCATTTGGGTAGAGGGCGAACAGAAACAACTACACCAGATTCAGCAGGGACTCTCAGGGGAAAATCCCAAAATCATAACCCCTAGGCCAATCACAAAACTCTTCAAGGCAACTTTAAAAAAAGGTGAGTAGACATACCTTATCTACATACATACGAGGGTGACACGGGAGTGGATTTTCACTCCTGTCCCGTCCCAATCCCAGAAGAATGACTCTTCCGCCCCATCCCGATCAAAAACATATCAGAAAATAGCATTTTTTCATATTAAAAAAAAAAAAAAAGGACCTAGGATTCCCGGTCCTGCTCGGTTCAGTTGACTTTTTTTCCTGTCCCGTCCCACTCCCGTGATGAATAGTGACATTGACTCCCATCCCATGGAAATCCCACAGGACTCCCGAAGAAATGTCAGCCTCTAACATACATAGAACCGGTGTGTTAAAAGGAAGCCAATATGGTCTATATTTTTGAATATATCTTGACCCCTAGGATGACTGATTTTTATTGATTTTGCTCCAAACTGTAGGTACACCAAAACCATGAAGTGTGTATGATTGTTCTTATCGCGTAGCTTCCCTCTGGTTCAGAACCCGTAAATGTAACTTGGAAAGCTACGCAGAACACGGTTTCATAACTATCGCAACCTTTTGGAGAACTGTTTGTGAACTAGAAATGTACTGGATCCGTCTGCTCAACAAATCATCAGGAAAGCCACACAGTTTTTCATTCCAGCTAATAGATGACAGTTTTTTTTTTATGCTGGAGACCGATTCTGTTGACTGTTGAGAATGCCGACCAGATGTCGAGGAAGAGGAGGGACAGGCTGCTCGAGCTCACACAGCAGTATTAGAAAAACAATAATACAGAGGCAGAGCCAATTTGAAATTTGAGGTTCAATATAAAATGTGAAGTGATGGGCGAGTTATTGAAAAGACAAGACTGCCTTGCTCTTCTCAACTTACAAATCTACTTGACCTTTCTATTATCTGATACCACCAGTGCACATGGCGTTGCATCAGAACCACAGCTACCATATGAACGTCTTATAGCCAGTGCATAGGCACAGTGGCGCTTTGAGCCAAATGCTAACATCAGCATGTTAACAGATTCACAATGACAATGCTAACATGCTACCACGTTCACAATCTTAGGTTAGCATGCTAATGTCTGCTAATCAGTGTGAAACACAACATATAGCTGAGGATGATGGTAACGTCTAGTAGGCGATTTGAGGGGGGATGCCATCCCCCTCGTTAACCTAACAGAGGGGATGAATGTTGGTCATATTTCTGCCATCCCCTAGTAGCAGAGAGAGTACGGGGGGCAGAGGGGTTGTTTAGTTTAATGTGTTAGTCTAGTCTGCCTGACTCATTGATCCTTTATCTTGAGGTTTGTTCCTCGACAATGGCTCTGAAATATCAGTATCCTAACTGTGCTGTGTGTTGATGAATCCACTGCGTGGTGCTGAAGTAGCAGACGGATTTGTGATTGGGCCTTTTTCTCTTAGTCCTTCTGTCAGTTTCGTCTTAGATCTACGATATTCTCTAAACTAAAAATACTCACTTTAATACTACAGTGTAGCCTGTATACAGTCTATAGAGTAGAGTCACCTTCATGATCAACGTGACAACATTTGTCCTGGAGTTCTCCCACTGGGCCATCCCCACTGTTAAAAATGAACAAATCCCCAACTGGGAATGTCATAGTTCAAAAATGCAAATGCAAAGAAAGCATCTCTTTCTCACCTGCACAGACATTTCAATCAGCATGAGCAACTTTTTTATGCCGATCCACAGATGTTGGCCCTTAACAGCTTTAGCTATGCTGGACCGCTCTGCCTCCTGGAAACTGCCCAGCAGCTGTGGGGAGAAGACAAAGACAGGAGAGCACTCAGCATGGCACTAAAATAGGTTAATTCATCATTTAAATTTAGAAATGCATTTAGGATCTTTAACACCTTTGCTGAGAAAGTAAAAATCATTCTTAAAAGGTATGTGTGTGTATGAGAGAGAGAGAGGGTTGATAAGTGTAAATCAAGGGAATTAAATAGTTTTGGGTTTCAAAAGTGCCGTGTATGCATGAGTAGGTGTGCGTTTGTGTGTCTGTTACCTCCAGGGCCTCGACCAGCTGCTCTCCGTTTGAGATGTTAGGAATGTGGATGGTGGTGCTGAAAGCGTCCAACATCTCCATTTCCTTGAGGACGTCTTTACGACTTGTGGTGCCGATGATCAGTAGCTTACGACCCTGGAAGGGAAGCAGACGTGACTTCAGACTTTCATTTGTTCGCTCAACCATTCCGATGCGCATATTCTTTAGCTGCTTAGCCGTCACAGGGAAAGCAAAGAGACTGACAGTCAGTTCAATCAGTTCATTGTGCGATTCAAACATTTATTTTACTAACTATCCATTTTGATTATGAACAGAAAAGAAAGTAACAAGGAAGGACAGAAGAGAGATACTGCAGAGTCATGACTGTGTGATGGATATAGAGGGCGACCCGGGCACATGGATTGTGGATTCTCTGTGTTTATTTGAAGGCACCTACACACTGTGTGATAACGGCGATGATGCAGGTTCACTGTGTGAGATGGGTCTAAAAAAAACCTTACCAGAAGTCTGTGTCAGACTGGGCGTTGTTAGTTTTGAGGCATGTCATGTGCAATAAATACTGGGTGAACTGTAGCGCTATGATGACACCAGAAAAAAAGGTTGTCGTGCCCTACTTTAAATCTCCAGTTCTATTTCTATGTCGCTATTATGTTTTGAAAATGAAGTCAAACAAAAAAACAACCTTCGGCCATGGTGCTTTGGTTTTTTCCCCCCTTACTCAAAATTGCATCGCCCAATGTTTTACGCATCATTTCAGGTCGTGTTGTGATTAGTTGGTTTGTAGATGTGGCTCATAGCAGTTGTCGCATTGTCAGAATTGGGTCCTAAATTTATGACACAGTCAGAATTGTGATGCCGGCTGTCTTTGATCGGCAAAGCTTCTGCTCAGCCATTAGTGGAGAGATCTAGGACCACCGTTTTGGATTGACAAGCAAAGATTTCACCAGATTTCTCTCTTTTATGCGATTTTGGGCTGTCCCCGATGAAAGGGGAGCGTGTATACGGGCCTTAAGTCACAACGAGAGCATAGACTATAGAAAATTACAGGCGACGACAGGAGAAAGAACAGAACCGAAAACAACAGCGGAGAAGACAAAAACTGGGAAGAGAAGAAAGAAGAGAAGCAAAAGAAACGTAGCTCCACTAAGCCGACAAGTTGGAGAAGGAGCAGGAGAAGAAGACGAAGGAGGAGAGGCAGAGGAGTGGCGAGTAGACAGGGGGATTATGGCTGCCCCCCCATGGCGTGGGGGGTTGTGATGCTGCATGCAGATGAGGTGCCACACAGGCGGCGGTGCTGCCAGGTCCTGGCTCTCTCACAGAGCCCATTCTCCTCCGTGTCCCCCTGGCCTCCCCCGGCCCCAGGCACCCCGCTGGGCCCAGCGCTTTACAACCCCAGAGGAGCACTGCAGCCAGGCATTCAACACCAGGCCCCGCGCCACTTCTCATGGACATGCAGCCATATAGTGGGGCTATACTCTCATTCACAAACCCATCAACAACAGACACACAAACTACAACCAAAGAAACTATGAGAAATGGGTCCCTACCACCACCATTCAGTGGGAGCACAACAGGCCTGGACCTAAACACTCGCTAATAACCATACACTCACACACACAGTCGCTCACACATGCCAGTCGCAGCCAAAGACCTCCAACAATTCCTCACAAGACTTTGCGCCGGCATCCATAAGATCTGCTGCCCTCTTTCTGCCACCTGAGGACTAGCAACCCCACAGTGAGCGCGCTTCGAATAAATAACACAACAAAGTGTTTGTTACCTTTGGAGGGGGCTTCTTCAGCAGCACCAGCAACGCTTGTAACACCAGGTTGGAGAAACGAGGGCCAATTGGGACGTAGTCTGATGAGACAGATCATTTGGTGTTAGCAGTATTCTGACTTCCCGTATAGATTTATTCACAATTGAATGTGCATCCAAATAAAAAGTGACTTTAGGTATAAAATGATCTCGACTCATCAGCAGCAGAACACAAGCTGCTTGTAGTACAGCGACAAGTGGAGTCTTACCTAACAGACGTTCAATGTCATCCACAACCACACAGCTCAGCTGGGACTTGTAGGCATCTTCAAATATCTATCACAGGAAATAAAA